>PVJL010003988.1:0-141620 GCA_004026885.1 Lyroderma lyra
GACATCCCAAAGATGGCGTAGATGAACATGACGAGGAAGAGCAGGAGGCCGATGTTAAACAACGCAGGAAGGGACATCATCAGAGCAAAGAGCAGCGTGCGGATCCCCTTTGCCCCTTTGATCAGACGTAGGATTCGGCCAATCCTGGCAAGACGGATCACGCGGAACAAGGTAGGGGACACAAAATATTTTTCTATCATTTTAGCCAGAAACATGCCTATGGAAAAATATGGAAAATAGTAAAACAGTTAATCTTGTGCTTATGTGAATATCTTTGCAAGATCTATGAAAATAAATTTGTTATGAGTATAAACCTTTGCTAAATATTTTGATCCACTCCCTGATTTAGTAATTAAAGATTATAGATTTTTATACTGTTATTCTGTAATGTTATAAATCAATGTGATTTTTGCAAAATCCAACAAATTAAATAATCTCAGATAGGGTATGACAATTTAAGATTATGCATACTCAATTTCTATGAATAGTTATCCTCACATATGAAATATGCCAATTACAAAGATTATTTCTGAAATTTCCATATGTATTATTTTCTAATTTTGAATACCAGCATTCTTCAGGTAGAAGAAAATGAACAAGAGTGGTAAACTTTAGATCTACCCTCATTATAATGATGAGATCTGATTTTCATGTTACAGAGCTGTCAGGCTGTGGGGAACTTGCCTATAAGTGTACCTCTGTAATTGAAGCATTCTTACCTACAATGGAGAGAATCACCACCACAAAATCAAAGATGTTCCAGCCTATGGTGAAGTAATAGTATCTCAGGGAGATAAGTTTTAGCACAAATTCTCCAGTAAACAGGATAATGAACACAAGGTTGATCCGGGACAAAACTAGAGTCATATATTTGCTCTGGTCATCAGTCTCCACCATCATGGTGACCATGTTGAGGCAGATGAGTATCATAATGCTGATATCAAAGACTTGTCTGGTTACAAAATCAAAGACCATTCCTTGGAATTTGTTCTAGAAAAGAGAGACGAGAGATAAGGTTCATAGGCATTTTTCATAGATAACAGTCTAGTAAAATTGAAGATGAAGTTCTTCCACATATGGCCATGAGGTGTGCAGCCATCTCACATTACCCCAAACAATTCTGTGTGTTCCATTTCACTTCATGTTGAGAAAAGAGAAAGAAATGAAAAAAGTCATATGACAAGAACAAAACATACTTGGTGCCAATGGGCTGATAATATGTATGGACTTTATATGATTTTAATTACTATGATAATTATAAAAAATGACAACTAGTAATGAATATGTACTAACTAGGTTAGTATAGAGAGACTGTTAAATGGATAAATATCCCATTTACCAATACTTTAGGACTTTGATTTATAGTACCTTCTTTTCATCTCTCCCACTCTCAAAATGTTATTTTCTATTTAATTCTACCTCTTCTAACTATATTATGTAGAAGACTTTAGTAAGGCAGGTTCATGTGCTTTTGTATACCATATCCAGCTCCAAATTTTCTTAAAAATATGGTAAAGTGAAGTCATTTATAGGATTCCTGAGACCTTGTCAAATCCCAATTTCAGCAGTTAAAGGCTTTGTGACTTTGGATATGATATTTACCTTCTTTAGACCTCAGTTTCCTTTTCTTTACTCATCAATGAGGATAGATGAGTTAGCATACAGCTCTATGAGCATAATACGTCATTATTGTGCCTCCTATTACTATGAAGCTCTACTAAGTTTGCATTCTAAATAAATCTTTTCCATTTATGTGTATTTGGTGAAACAAACTATTTTGATGATACTCCTTTCCTGTCTTAAAAAAGTTAAGTTTCTTTTCTAGTCATAAGAATGAAGAGACCAGCCAGCATAGAGAAAGGCCGTGAGTGTGGGATGGGAAGTCTGAATAATTCCATCTATATAAAAGGACAAGGGGGTGCCATATAACAAGATCAGAGGAGCAGGACCAGGTGCACTATTGGCAGCAGTAGGTGGCAGCGGGAGCATGAAGACTGCTTTGGAAACATTTATCAGGAACCCTGATAGGGAGGCTTTCAACTGACAAACTATAAGGAGCGTAGATGGCCCTTTTTTAACTTAGTGATTATTGAGCAGTTGTGATTGTCTTTTACAATATGATCTTTATGATTAGGGCATATTATGTATTGGTGTTATCACCCAGTGTGTCCTGATCCAGGGTACTGCCCAGTGTCATCATACAGAAATGAGGCTTTGGAATGTTAAAGAAGAGTCATTCTTACTGCTGGCCGAGGTATGGGTTTCTGAGGTTTCTTGGATCCAAGTTTCTTCATTGCATTGTAATATTTTTTCTGTTCTTCGGTCATGAAGATGTCTTGACCTCCAAAGTAAAGACATAGTATAAAACTGGTTACAATCACAACATGTGTCACAAGAGCACTTTTACAGAAATATTTCTGAGTCTTTTTCTCCTTTCTCAGTATTTAAATGGATATTATGCTGCTTCATACAAATGTTTTCTGCTTTTCCCATTTATGTGAAATTCTGCATACTTTAATGTTATGTAAAACCCATAATCACATAGAACTCTGATTAGTACAGGATCTTAATTTGATTATATTCTATTTAGAAGGAGGATCAGAGGTCTCAAATATATTTTCATGGTAGAAAAAATGTTTTCTTAGTCTCTTTCACTGGTGGCAGTTTTACTTCTTTATTTAGTAATTTTTGAGCCCTTGCTGTGTGCTAGACGATGTATCTGCTATCAGAATTGCAGATATATGACACAGTGTCTACATGAAAACATTTTAAAAAGCACTACAAGTGCTGCCATAAATCCCAAGACTCAGAAATGGGCTTTATATAGGAGAGTACCCTTAAGCTAGACTTTAAAGGATGATTAAGGGTTTGCCAAGCAAAATATTCCAGGAAGAGAAACTATCCTATGTACAGTCATGGAGGTATAAGAAAATGGCTTTTTCAAAGAAGGGCAGAACGGACCTAGCTGTGTGTATAGCAAGTGGTAGTGTAGTTGGGTGGTGATTGACAAGGAAGCAGATATACAAAATGTGGTTTGGGAGAAAATGGAGCTGGAAAATTAAGGTGGAGATAATCCCTGAAAGGCTCTGTGAACAAGGGGTAAAGCATTGGAGGACCATGGGATGATTTGAAGCAGGGGTCACGTTTTTGGGTCAGAAGCAGAGCAGATCTGCAGTAGATGGACATGGAGAGGAGCCACTGACTAGAGAATAGAATCCTCCACAGCTGAATTGACCATATTGTGAATGGAACAGATTATCAAAATGATTTAAGTCATCATGACTATGAGTGTCTTGGTTATCTATAACAAAGAGAACCTCAGAATGGAGGAAAGTGAGAGCTGAGGAATACTTATCTTCTTTTTCTGTTGGTTGAAGTTATCTATGATGACACCAATGAATAAATTCAGAGTGAAGAATGAACCAAAGATGATAAAGATGACAAAGTACAAGTACATATATAGATTTTCTTCATATACAGGCTGAAGTTTAACCTAAATAACATTGAAAATATTAAATATTTAAAATCACAGTAAATACTTAATCTAAATTAACAATTTCATAAGTGTCAATAATTAATTTACACCTAATTTTGCCTTGCCCTGAGATAGTATTCTGCAAAAACAGTTCTTTCCTCAAATTAGTAATGAGGTAGTATAGTGAAAGTTTGTAATTTTTATGATTGGTTGCATCAGCGTTCCCATTGTGGCTTAACTGAACATTTCCTTTAGAGTAAATAACAGTGATATAAACCAGGCAAACATTTTGCACCAATTCTTATATAATTTTTTTTCAATATTTTCAATTTGGGTTTGGAAATGCTGGCTCTTGGAGATACAGCTTTAATAATAGAACATTGACTACTAAGAGCAAAATTCAGCATAAACAGATGTGTTCTGAGGAATTATTTTTATTCCTATTTTTAAAATTGAGTTTCCCTGAAGCTTGCTTGCTTTATCATGGTATTTTTGGAAGCTGCTTCACAAACCCTGGTTTATTATATTTTCCAGGGATAGGGAAAGATAAGTTACTTTCGCACTGAGCAACTTTACCGATCTTAAGAGTCTCATTTACTGAACCAATCTTATATGTATCTTTTCATATTAGATATATATTGTATAATTGACATATTAACCAAAAAAATCATTTATATTGAAGTGTATTGGCTTAAAAAGATAATTTCTACATATAATAGTGAATATTCTGGTTACATATAATATAAAATTCTGGGCCTTTCAATTAAATTGCACACAGATGTTCACTATGGAAAATCTAGTAGCTATAAATAGTTTTAAGTGACACTTACATCTCGTGAATCAACAGCTGCATACATAATGTCCATCCAGCCTTTAAATGTGGCCTGTAAACAACATATATTTGAATTCTGCATAAAAACCTAATCCAGCAATACGCATTTTACCATATGGAAATCTGATAATGTTAGTACAAATGACGTTTGTATGATATGTAATTTTCTATGAAGAGATTGAAATGAATTGAATAAAGAAATGAAATTGAAGTAGAACAAGATTTTATCTAGTCTGGAACTTGTTTTCTTTGTTCTCTTGGAAGGTTTTTGGTTTTCTTTTCCTAGATCAAAATTTAACTAAATTCATGAAATTTCCATCTTAGTCTCTGATCCCTTTCATACCAAAAGGTAAGCTCTGTTCCAACCTATGGCATTTATAAAAGCAACCTGTCATTTTCATTAACTAATTATTGATTAGGTAATATACTGTTACTTACGTCAAAATTACTAAACATTACACATTTTGAAATCTACTCCATAAAATTTGCATTTCCCCATATAGTAGAACCATACTCCTTAGATGTAGGTACAATTAATTAACTGGCTAATAATCTATACATTTAATTCATTACTACTATATATATAGTTACTTCAATACACAAAATTGGTCCTTTGGCAATGATTGCTACAGAAAACAAAAGATGGTAATAGCACAATATTGTTCAATAATATAATTTAAAAAAAAAAGGATGCAGAAATAGAAAATCACATTAAAACATACCAAAAGCTGAATACTGGGAAAATACATTATAAAATGATTTCAAAATACCTTCTTTACAGTGAAGTCAAGCTAATATTGTAGGTATAATCATCAATTAACTTTTGTACTATCAACTATTAAGCATTCACAGAACATCAGAGATAATGGTCCTACTTGAAACATTTTGAAAATATTTTCAAAACAAAACCAGTAGCCACTTACCACTTGAAGCAATGCGAGATAACCAGCACCAACATTATCAAAGTTTACTTTCACATTTTTCCATCGAGCTTGCTTGCCAAGAGCCTGACAGTCGCTCAAATTGTTGACTTTACTAACTTCAAACATGTTACCCGTTGTTGTGTTAACACAGTGGTAGAACTTGCCAGCAAACAAATTCACACCCATGATGCTGAAGATCAGCCAGAATATGAGACAAACCAACAGCACGTTCATAATAGAGGGTATTGCTCCAACAAGAGCATTCACAACCACCTAGAAGAATACAAGAGGAAGATAGTCATCTTACAGATTGTTGAAATGGAAAACACGTCTTTTATTTATTTAATACTAAAATGGGTGAGAAAAGAGATAAATAAAAATCTAGAATGAGTATCTTCTGATACGTTCTAAGACATATTTGATGATGGAAAACAGTGACACAACGAAAGAACTACAGGGTTTAAGGAAAGCAAGTACGTCAAAGTGTAAAAAGAAATAAAACAAAACCTGATACAGTTAAGATGGAGTCAGAAATGTTTGTATGCTGGGGGGAAAAAAGAAAAAAAAAGATGTATTAAATACCAACAGAAGAAATAATCATCATTCAGCAATACATTTTAATTTTCAAGAGTGTTAATGAATGATTGATTATTTGAAAGCATGGCTAAGCAAACCCTTTACAAACAAACTATTACTAAAGCATTAAATCTGTATCCAAAGGTCAAGTTAACTTCTCATGGCTATGAATAGGATTAGGAATTTACAAGGTCCTTTTTTTGTCTTTTGGTAAATCCCAATTTTAAAAAGTATATTAAATTAAGAAATGAGATAGAATTTATCTCTGACATAAAAGTACTGAATACTTTATATTTATATTAAATGAAACTTATTTTATTTTAAAGTATCACAAATATTACTTTAGAAATCACCACCAAAAAATTTTAAATTGACATAATACATTTTGCCAAATTTTATAGCTGGAATGTTAATCCTGCCATATGCCTGAATTAAAAAATGACAGACTATTTTTCATATTAGAGCAAATTTATAAGTTTTTTACTTTATTTAATTGCTAGCTCCTCCTCAAAAATGAATTCTTAATATGAAACCATACAACCAGATGAGGGCTTAATGTCAGTAATGGTAAAATATTGGTGTGAAAAGCACCTGAAATGGTAAATAATTTTTATAAATTTTATCTTGTGACTTTCTTTATCAAGCAGCAAAGAAATAAAACTATAATATAAAACCAATTATTTCCTTGCTTGCAATGCTTGTAAAAAGTCTGGAGAGTGGGTTCATTCTTTTTGGTGAGTGAATCTTGAAGTCAAGGCTGCAGTGTTTTTATTGCCCAAACAAACTACCTCCTAATGTAATGGCCATATGGCCTATCCATGTGCATTTACAAGCTGAGCTTTGTGCTAAATAGTATTTAGAGGGGGTAGCAAGTGTGTGTGTATATAAGTATGTATTTTATGTTTAGATGCATAAAATACGTACTAAGGAAGAGATCTGGAGATGAAAATACAAGTGTTATAGAAAAGTGAACCTCATTCAGAATGCTCACTTACAAGGGAGATCTATAAAACAAACCCCAGGGGTTGCCTGCAATACTTAATTATCCTAACCCCCTACTTTATTTGCTTAGGATATGTAGATTTTGTCAGAGGTTATAATTTAGTATTGTTTTCTTGTACAACAGCAATTTTTATTACTGATATTAATTGTAGAAGTAAAAGCACACAGAAACCATTGTACCTTTTGTTCATTACCAGTCATTTTTGAGGAATGAAGCTACCTATTGAGGAAGAAAACCCCCTCCTAGAACGAATGTCAGTAGTAAACAATCATTTCAAAATGCATGAACGATGGAAAGAAATAAAGGGCAGCACTGGGTTTTGGGATTTTTTGGAAATATCCTTGAACTGCCATCAGAAGACCTGGATTCCAGTGCTAGTTCCACCACAATTCTGAGGACCTGTTTCAGTTTCAGGAGGCTAAGCTTAGTGATCTCTGAGATTCCTGATCTGAAATTCTGTAATTCTGTTAGGTAAATTTTGAAAGATTACGACACCTCTCTGTACCCAAATCATTATCTACATTTAATTTTGACATGAATCATTAGAGAGGTTTTATTCTTCTTACCCTCATGCCTTCAAACCGGGATAAAGCTCTTAGAGGTCTTAAAGCTCTTAGTGTCCGAAGGGATTTGATGGCACCAAGTTCTGAGTAGCCGAGAGCATTGGCTACCAAGCTAACCAAAGAAACCTACAAAAGAAAAAATTGTTAATCAGTCCACCAGGAAATCAACTTAGGATGTGGTGTCTATTCTTTAGTGACAACCACATAAAACTTCAGACATATCTTGGCAGCCTTCATCTTTCACATAGTGGGATCATTTTTATTGCCAGCCTCATCTTATACTACTGCTTTATTACTGGAGAAATGGAGTCCTTGACCATTTTGCTAAACATTTGTAAACCCCTCCAGTTAAATATTTCACCCATGGAACCCTTTTTAATCTGTGCATATATACCACTGATGATTCAGGATTTGGTTCAGAAGCCATAGCCTCCATAGATAATGTTTCTCTCCTAAATTTATGTAGTATCTTGGTTATGTGTCCTAGAGGGACTTACCACATAATAGAGTCATTTGGTTAGATATCTGTTCTTCCCTTTCAGGTCACATAAACTTTTTATGGGCTGAGATGAAACATTCTTAATGTGCCTAATCCTGTCTGGTTGAATATGCTTTAGTCAGTATGTGTTGTATAAATAAACAAAAGGGGAAAATATTACCCGGAAAAGCATTTCATCAGACCATGTTTTAGTTTCATAATGATAAAGAAATTTTTACCCAAACTACTGGACTTACTATTTAGAATACAGTACCTCATACACACACACACACACACACACACACACACACACACCTTTCTGATTTATACATATGTTAAAAATATTTAGAGGAGACATGTCTTTGATGGAAGAAACTTTATTTGCTTTGATTAGCTTCCAATATAATATTTATTAAAAATATACTATCTGCTTTGTTCTCTTCTAAGGGCCCTACACATATAAATCTCAAGAATTGGGTAGTATTACTTTTGATTTTTTACTGGTGAGGAAGTTGAGTCCCCCCCCTCCACTATTCCTCCCTCCCACAAAAGCAAAGATGTGCAGGTACTAAGAAGTGGAATTGGGGCTTGAACCCAAGTGCTCTCACTTCAAAACCGTGTCTTAACATTTCGAATCCATTATCAAAAATGTGTTCCTTATTTGGACTACAAAATACAGAAAATGACTTGATTATCTCCTCAATTCTTGTAAGGATTGGATAATACATAACTAGTCCTTTCCTTTACCATAGGAAAGAAGTTAATTCATTACATCCATTGGATGTCTTAAGGGCATTAGAGCTTAATTTCTTGTGAAAAGGGCTGTTGAAATGGACCTAAATGAATCCCTCCAACAATCTTGTGAGGTCAGATTAAAATAATGATCTGCCCAAGAACACATGGTATAAAAGGGTGACACCAAAACCAGAACCAAGGCTTTTAAGGCAAAAGGAGCCACTGTCCCCTCCTTGTTTAAAATAGCATACATCCCACAAAACTGAACAGAAAAATAAATGACTTGAAGTTAAACTTGAGTAGTGGCAGGATAATTTATTGAGCTAGTCATTTCTGTCTAGTATTTGCTGCTACGAAAGACTGGAAAGATGGGAAAGGTCATTAGAGAATGCACAGGCTTCTGTATATGGGCTCCTTTGCCTCAGGAGGCGTTAACAGCTTCTTTGTCCATATTTCTGGAGCTGCTTTCTGAAGACTTTCCTCATTCTCCCAGCCAAATCCTTTGTTTAAAGGTAAGTGGCAGGGAGTTACCTGGTGGTGTAGTAGCTAGGCTTGGGTACTCTCAACGCTGCGGCCTGGGTTCGAGTCCCAGCCAGGGAACTACCCCCACCACCCCCATCCCCCGCCGCTCTCGCCAAAAAAAGGTAAATGACTGCAAAGTTCTCAAGACCCTACAGTAAGGAAGCTCATGCTTTGAAAGGTGTGTGTGTGGAGCGGGGAAGGTACTGGAAGGATAGGAAGTTGTGAGTGCAAAGACTGGGAGGTACTACTTGCCTACAATCACCCCACATTGGGGTGGTTCTGTATGTTGCTAGGGAATCTGGGCATTAATGAATTGCCCTTCTTTTAATGAAACGCACATTTTTTTTCGTGCAGCACAAAAACTCATTTTATTGAGTTAACTATTGTGAAAAATTTAATATGGTTTAAAGGCAATTTTGAAATAATTAATCTAAAAGATTTGCAATATATTTAAAATTTGAAGATATTGTCCTATCTTGATAAGGTACTTTTCAACTTACAATGATCTTTTTCACTCATTATCTGTCTCAGAGTAGTCAAATGACTAATCCAGGGAGAAGTCGCAAGGGGCAAGCTCATGACTAGGATTTAGGTGTACTGTTTTCAAGCCCATTGTTTTCCATCTCAGCAGCTTTGTCCCCAGCCTTTCAATATACAGTGTTGATAGGTCATCTCTTTTGTGCAAACACAAAAGGCATAGTTGCTAATATGTACGAACTATAACAGAAACCTTTTGCCAAAAACAGGATTTTTAGTACAAATTTACGTAATTGTTGACAACTCACTACACAGCAAATATTATATGAAATCATCTGTGTTAGATATTTCAGAGGTGATTTAGTTGTCAACTACATTTTTCAACATTCCTGTGACAGCTGAGACTGAGAAGGAAAAGAATAAAGCAGGAGGAATTAATGGTTCTGAAGAAGAACCTGGAAATCCTGTGGTTAATGAGGCAAGTGATATGAATTTATGCCCCTTAAAAATGTCTAATTATTTTTAAGTTCAATATAAACAGTTAAAAGATTAAAACCATATGATCACCTCCATACATTCAGATATTACATTTTAATCCGAAAGCTTGCGTAGTTTTTGATAGTGATATCTAGAAGCAGTTCCTTTAAAACCAGAAATGAAAGACTATGCCCACTACTAACATTATTTAACATTTTCTGGAAAAAGAATTAAAAGCTATAAGAACTTTTAAAAATGGGCTTGATCTATCTTGTTCATACCTCCTTTCTCTAAAATAGCATGTGACCCTTATTAGGTGCTTAAAATATTGCCTAGTCCAGGACCCCTCCCCCGCAAGTCACTTCCTGGTTCTCCCTGAGCCCCTATTCCTGCCAATCCTAGCCTGCGCTCGGGAAACTGCTATGCTATAAATTTCCCCACTTTGCCTTTGTTTGGGGCTCAGACTTTGGAAACAATTTCTCTGAGCCCGCAGGTGTAAAATAAGCTATCTGAACTTGCAAGTACTCCGAGTGCCGCTAGGTCTTTCTGACAGGAGAACGAGTAGAGCCTTCCGCACCATTCGGAAGGTAGAGCCTTTCCGCAACAAGCTTGGTGGACCTAGTCGTGGAGGATAAGTTGTTATCTGAGGTTACGTTAACTCATGTATTTTAGTCTGTGCTTTGAGACGAAAAAGGAAAAAGACCCTTTTAAGATAACGTAACTTACCCAAAGGTAGAAGGCTTTAATCACTCAGTTCTAATCTACTAATTTAGTATCACTAAAAGGGAAGTAATTGTTGGGTACCATTCTTGGTCATTAATGTATTCGTTTTTCATATTATTCAGCAGGTTCCTAAATGTCTATATCAGGGGTCTAAGGATAGAATCATGATATAAGACCCTTACTCTTGAGAGATTTTTGCATCATATTTGTATCTTCTATACATGGAAATACATGGAAACACTAAAAGTGCAATGTAGTATTTCAGTGAATGCAAATTATCAGTAAATGTAAATGTTCAGTAAATTTCAGTTTTTCTGGAGAACTTATATCACATTTGTAAATGATCATACATGACAAAATCCTTTTGAACCAGAGAAAATTCTTAAGTATAGTGTTCCATCATCTCAGGGAGAAGCTGGTGATTATACATGTGAAATTCTAAAGCCACTCTGAAAGTAGTATTACATATGTACTAGTTAGATATGAAATTAGTGGGGTAAAGGAGCACTGAATTGAGAAATAGAAAATTTGTACATTAATCTTAGCTTTGTTATTAAGCAGTTGGGCTGTTTTTTTTGAAAATTCTTTAAACTGAGAAAATTGTCTAGAATAAATGCTAAATATTCTTTAAGATCCATTTCAGCTGCAGAATATGAGAATATTAAACTTACCTTTATGGATAGCTTTTGAGGATAATATTGAAAATCATCTCTATTATTCATTAAAGATCAGCCATGGAAATTGGAAGTCATTCGTGGTCTATTAAAAGTGACATGGCAGCAGATTTCTTCTTAACTCAAAGAGTTAAACACATTTTGGTTATAGAGTAATGAGTATGTATGTGTGAGAGAAAGGGAACTAGAATTTAGATAGGCCCACACTTTGTCAAAAATGATAAAAAGAATGAATGGACACATGCGACAGTCATTGATTCATAGTGGCAAGTGTTAGTGTTAAAAATAAAGTGCTTAAAGCACCTCGTTTTGTTGGGAGGGTGTGAAGCCTTGTACGGTGGAATATCACAGACTACAGAGAACCAGGTGACTGTTATTTTGCCCCAGTGCCTCTAAATTGCTTGGAATATAAAACGGCTGGGAGTCAACCAGATTATTGGCAACATTCCCATGACTACTCCCCCCAGGGTAATCAGATTCGGAACAGGGCGCCTACACCTAACTCTGCATGGTAAACATTTGATTAGCTACTGGGCTGCGTAACTACTGATTTAAGAATAGAAGTGCACTTTATTGTCTCTGTGGATATCTGGCTGAATGAATACAGTATAGGTTATTTTAACATTATTTAATAACATGTACTCTAGTAAGGGATTAAAGAGCAATTCTCACAATTTCTGGCCCCAATCCATCTTGATTATACTTCCTTAATTTTATTTATTTAACTATTAATAGGTGCTTAGATCTGCCAACTAACACTGATTTTTTTTTTTTTTATCTATTCCTTAACTTGAGGTCCTTAACTTTCAGAAAAAGAAAAGCTGTCTGCTTGTAACATGGAATAGTTCTCTCTGTGTTTTCTCTTACCACTGTCCACATTTTTAGGACGTCCTCTATTGTTTTCCACAGACTTTTCTCATTTTTGCATTTATTATATTTTTCAAAAAGATAATTGCGTAACCTGTCAGCATTAATGGAAGTAGGTTCTCAAAAGTCAAAAGTTTTAATTATAGAGGTATATGAAAGGTCAAATTTGCCTCTTTTAAAAATAATTTATAACAATCACTCAGTATACTTACATCGACGATCAAGAAATCTAGCCAGCACCAGGCATTAGTGAAATATGTTTGAAATCCATAAGCTACCCATTTGAGAAGCATTTCCAGAATGAATATATAAGTAAAGACTTTGTCAGCATATTCTAGCATGGTTTTGATAGTCTTTCGCTGTTCAATGTATATATCTTCAAAAGCCTGTGGAGAAGAATGCTTTTATTTTACTTGACTGGCTTACCCACCCCAAATACTTGATAAAATTGCTTAGTATAATACTGATTACAAAGCAATAATTTGATAAATATTAGTTAATATCAGACAAACATTGAACATCAGACAAAAAAGTAAAGACTAAAACTACAACACATAGAAGATGTAATGTAGAATTGTATATCTGGAGCCTATGTAATTTTTACCAATCAATGTCACCCCAAAAAATTTAACAACAAGAAAAAAGACTAAAACTAATGGAAAGTGTTGGCAAAGAAATGTCATTATCTTTACTGATTTAGTATGTGCTTTCCCCCCCTGCCTTTCACCTCAAAATCTCTTATTTCAATTACTGCTACAATGACTTGCTTTTAGAGATGTAATGTAAACTCAGAAAATAACTAGAAGTATTGTTAAGAGGGAGAGACTTGGCTTATTCCAACATAACATTGTATGATTCCCTGAATGATCTGGCTTATTTTGAAAGAATAAATTGATTAGACATAAAGAAAACAAGATAACACTTGTAGTCCATAAATGTTAACATGATTATTAGGGAGAACTGGATGGTATTTGATATGGAAGGTAATGTAGTTACAGAATGCCTCTGTAAATGGTTGTCTCAGTGAGAGAAACATCTGCTAGATAAACACCAGATGAGAAATTCCATCTGGCTCTTTATGGTCCTGGTTTATTCTGTACTGAATTTTACATGAACCCTGGGTGCCAAACTCTGAAAAGCACAAATATACCTCCTCTCTTTGCTTTTTAAACTCATTGTATGCTTCTGGTATTTTTGGAGAATAAGCTATTTTAGTTAGAACCTGATTCTTGCCAATATGCGTGTCACTTACCAAAGCACCACTACTCAGAAGGATCATGAAGACAATGAAAGTCTCAAACCAGTTGTGTTCAACAATGCTGTAGCAGGTTTTCCGAAGATTCCACCACACCTTTCCTTTGCCTTCTTCTATACTTACTTGACAGAATGGAAACTTTTTAATACATCCTAAAAGATAAGATTAAATATAATAGATTAGAAAAAAACATTTTACTCTTAATTAAGAACAGATAAACTTCATTGCGCAGTCCCCACCCCAGGCTCAGATTGTCATTTAATAGGGTAACTTCTTTATTCCCTACTTATCTTCAGCATCCTTTCTGTATAATGTATCATTCTCATACTTAGATATTCAGCCAGCTGTCTACAACACAAGGAATTACTTTACCAAGATTTGCTTGACTATAAATGGTTTTATTTTTTAACACTAGTTAGGATTTCTCTTTGCCTCAAGGTCATTCATGGAAGTAGAGTCCAAGAACACTCTCAGGTTTGAGGAAAAACTAAATGTTCAAATTGTTTATTCATTTTTTTCATGTTATCCTGGATTTTTACTCTCTTTCTTTCATGCACAAAAATCCCTGTCTTCCTGGGAATCAGCTACTGTCAGTTTTACCAAGTGAATTTACTTTCAGGCTCAGTGCTTTTCTTAGTCACACCTATGACTCCTTTTGTCAGTCAGTATTTCTATTTCTTTGTCTTCCCCTTCCTTGCTTTCATGAAATGTCTAACCATCCACACTTCTGCTCTAACTCTGAGTTTCTACTCATCAGATGAAACCCAGTCACAATGAATCAGCAAATCTTCATTGATTTGTATGAAAGACACTGAACTGGTCACTGTGAGAACTACTGTTCTCCCTGATAAAGCTCTGCAAAAAGATCCCAAACAACTCCATTCACAGCACAAATTTGAAACTGTAAGGGCTGGGTGTAATTGTTGCAGCATCTGTGTAAATCAAATCACCACATTGACAATGAAATCTGAAGGCTGGATTGCTGTAACAATGAGATAACATTCCAGAATGCCATTTATCTCATAGGGTTACCCTCTCCACATTCTGGACGACTAAAAAAAAAAAAAAAAAAAAAAAAAAAGACATGTCAAATCATATTAATAGTGCCACGCAGTCACTGCTGTAGTATAATCTGGAAATATGGATTAATTCACACTTTGGAAGAAAAAGAGGAAAACTAAGATAAACACGCCTTTACGATTCCTTTGAAATATTTCCTTTTAATGAGTTATATTCAGTCTCTGTAAGGAAAGAGGGGAGATTACATTTAATCATATTAGCGCTTCTTTACCTTCAGTAAAACAAGCTTCCGGTTTAAGGTCTTCCTCTGGTTCAGTTTCAGCCTGTTCACCTTCTCGGGGTGGAGCAACATCAACTGTGCTTCCTTCAGATGAGCTGGTTGCATTTAATTTCTAGAAACAAAACCCCATTGCAAAATGTAATTTTTCTTCTCTTTTATTCAGCTAATTTGGAAATGCTCTGTGATAGTGTGAAAAAATGATAGTGATTGCATTTGATTCTATTAACATTACTGATAATTACATACTAATAATTTGACATAATTAAAGTCCTACTATTCAAAACAGCGTAGCTACTGACCTGGTTTAGACAAAAAAAGTTTTGATAGCATTCACTGTGGGTGATTTGGAAAGAAAGGACTATACTGATTAAATGTTTTATGGTCTCTATTTTTATATCAATGCTGTATGAAAATAATTGAATACATTAAGACTCTGGTCAACTCAAGAATAGTTTGATAAACGTTTGGTATGCTGACATCCACTACTGATTATATTAATTAAAATGCATCAAATCTAATTGCAATTTCCACCTTTTCCAATGGAAAATTTTGGAGCGCAAAGAACATTACCAATTGTCTGTAACTACTGTCCATGTTTCTGTAATTTTAGAAAGGAAGAATGGCTCACTACATTACTCACAGTCATTATACTTCAATTTTGAGCTATATTTTTCTCTGGCTTACATAATTTTCTTCTTACTTTACTAGCAGAAAAATGATGGATCTCTCTGTCTCTCAGTCTATGTCTGTATGTCTGTCTGCCTCTCCTGCTTAAATGCATTCAATACTTGCCAAAGAATTCTAAATGGAAATTTCTTCATAAATGGCACTGTCCAGAATCTGAGTAGACTGATTAGGAGCACATTCTTAATTTAACATGTGATCAGGCTGTGAATTTTTCCATTAAATAAATCATTGTGACATGTCACTTTGCTGGGAAGAACCACTTTAATGTTAGAAGAATAAATGTCTAATAAATACCGTGAGATCACTTGGAAGACATTATGGATGTACAATGCTTTATGAGAACTGATGCAAAGACATGACATACAATTCAACCTAGGAAATGTAAAGCTTTTAGAATGAAAGAATAGCACATGGACATGTAATGGTTTCAAAGCCTGGATTAACTTTAGTAGTTAAGTGGTAGGGTCACTCTGCTTCTGAAAGAGTTAATGTGTTATTGAAAAATGCCTAAATGTCTCCCTTAAGGTGGTCATATGGGAAGAAATTTGGCTGAGAATTCTTGATTTATTGAAATCATAATGCAAATGTAGTTTTATATTTTATAATGTGAACGAATTGAAGAGTAGTAATTGAGATGATACTTTTTGTGATGTTACTTTGAGGGTCAAGTTAACCAGGTGCAACTAAATATATTATAAAAATTACTTAAAGTCAAAATATAATTCTATAATAAAATATCTCCCAGTCTGGAGTATGATACAGATAGAACCTAAACCATCATTTTTGGCTGTTGTTTCATGGAATCATTATATAGTACAAGAATTTACCATTAATTGCTCTGATTTTTGGAGAGGTGAAAAGGCCAAAATGTATTTTTTCTCCTAGGATATATATATATATATATATATTCTTTTTATAGCCAGGATATTTTATTCTTTTAAGAAAATCCCAGGAAAGCTATTGCTGGAAAGAACTGCATCAACTTCTGGTATTAGGAAGATAATACTGGATAATTGTTTCCACTCAGCAACTCTTTTTTTCCCATTTCACTTGTTTTATGGGTTGGACACTATGCCATTTAATGAGTGGCAGCAATAATTTCATAACTCCATAATATAATATCATAACTGCATTTATAAAACCAGTAAGAAACCAATTTTTTATGAGATTAGTTATAAAAAGTTTCATGTTTTTCCTCGTGGCCAATCCAAGCTCAGTAATTTCCTTTGAGCCTGGTCATGTCCACCTCCTCCAAGAAACCCTTCTTTCATGCATGATTTCTCTATAGTAAATTTTATAGACATTTAGTCTATTATGCTTGTTTGTTTTGACCAAATATTCTCATAAATATATACACAAATAATATATGTAAGTTATATATTTATGTACAGATACATAAACGTACATACCAAAAATGTATAGATACACACACACACACACACACACACACACACACACACAAAAGATCTAGGTTTTGAATAGACACTAAATACTGTTGTTGAGTTTATGAAGAGTGAATAAATGAATGATTGCAGTTTTGTATTACTCTTATAAAGAGAATTATTGTATTTAGATAATTTCATCTCTCATTTTGATATATAACTCAATCATGGCCTTGATAGAAGTCTATTTAACTGTATTAGAAGATGCATTTTTTTAATAGGAATTATTTAATTAATAATATTTTAGTGATAAAAACACATAATGTTTCCAAAACGTTTCTCTGAACTTTGGTAGGCATTTGACAGATATCTGAGGGAAGAAATTAATGTAAGTGTAAATGTATATACATACACAAATACACATAATACTTTTCCATTCGAAAACTTTAGAAAATATGCCTACACTTTACTTTTCATTTTACTACTGCTGATATAATTGAGATGTTTATTGTTTTGCATTTTAATTGCCATATATTATACAGGTGTCTGTCTTATACTTAAATTCAAATACTTATTTAAAGAAAACACTTCACAGCACAAGTAATAGTAGCTGCTAATCTGAATGACAACTCAACTACTGTTTACTAAATATTGTTCTTTGTATGTATTTTTGTTATTGGTCCTGTCTTTGGATTATAAATATCAATGAATGTGGTTAACATGTTTGGATATAAATAATTTTAATTTTCTAAATGACTATGGAGACTGTGTGTTCAAAAGTTGTAAAGTAGAGAGGGGCCAGTAGTGAGTTTGTTTGTCTTTGTCTGTCTGGCATTATGAGGCATAACAGACAAGGAAAAACTCTGCACATCTCTTCTCAAACAAGCAGGACCCATTTTACATGGAGAATTGCTTCACTGTTATCCAGGAGTTATGCTCTGAGCTTTCCTTAAAGAATATTCAGACAGAGACTTGTAGACCTTCATGCACCAAAGCTTAAAAGATAGTTGGGAGGTTAGTGTTCTTTTTGCTAAAAAGTGTTTTGTGGGGGGCTCCTTTCCCTATGGAAATTGCCATAAAGTTAATTTGTCCTAAATTAAAAAATCAGGCTTATTCATATTCTAATATTCATAAGCCACAATTTTGTCATAAGGAAGCACATATATTTTATTCTATGAAGTTATGAAAATATTGTATCAACTACATAAAATTTTTAAAATTGTGAATTCACTTACATTTATAAATTAAAGCTTAGGTTGTCATTAAGTTATAACAACATCAATTATGATATACTTCCTGACATGCTTTTGGATAAGGGTATTAATGCTGTATTTTTAAGCCATTAATTTATATCCTAAAAACTACTTAAGCATTTAAAATTCAATTAATATACATTAATATAATACTATCAGCATAATCTAAACATTTTCCAAATTCAACACTTTGACATTCGTACTATGGTAGAGGGTATTTTGTGATATGTTTTATTATCATAGCTATACAAAAATAACTTATTTAAAAGCATGTAACTGATTTTAAAGCAAGTGACTGATGATAAATACGAAGAATAACTTACTTTCTTTATATTGCCATAGCTGTGATACTACAACGATATAAAAAAAAGCAAAAAAACCTGAAATGAAATTTTCCACATTAAGGATCTTGATGACTGTACTAAATAACTAAAGTTAGTACTTGTTCTGAAGTAGTTAGAAAAATATAATTACATATATAGACATAACAGTAGAAAGCTTTCATATAAAACCACATAGTACAAGCTCAGACTTGTTTTCTTGTACTATTTTCTCCCTACCCCTCAATATTTTATGGCACTTAAAATTAGATTCTTCCATCCCTTGTAGAAACTACTGAGTCTACAGAGGGATGATGGTTGATGCTCTACAAATGCACACCGGAAAGCAGGTTTTAAGATGCAACATTCCCCAGGCCTAATTCAGCCGCAGAAAACATGCCTGGCTGTAGCAGAAGCCCGGCGCAATGCTGTGGAAGCCGCACGCTGATCCAAGAACCATGTTTTCAAAGACATGGTACCTGAATATGAAGTATTCAAGAAGGTTCACTGCAAATACCACTCATAAGAAATGACAGAATCAGCACCCCAAAAGGCCATGAGACCATGTTTTCCCCCTAGTAGCCTGAACTTACATAAAAATTCCCACTGATGACGAATATTGCTCTTGATTTTTTATCCAATTAAATAATGAAATTTAACTTTCAGAAATAGAAGAGAATGTTAGCAACTGGCCTACTTCCACTGAAATGCGCTCACATTTCATTTATTTTCAATCAGCTATCAAATGTTTGATTCTCACAAACTGCTGTATGATTCAAGAGGGAAAAATAAAAGATTCAGCCATTACAGATTACCTTTAAAATCTAGTCATTGATCTCAAACTTCTGGGTTTTGTCTTGCAAGTAGAAGAGGAAAATCTTTTGGTCATATATACTGCCAGGGCCTTAGTCTGATCTTTTGGATAATGCATATCCATATCTTGACTTATGATATTTCACTTGAAGAACATATAGCCACACAGTGAGGCCATTGGGCTGCTTGTCCAAGGCAGAGACAATATGACTAAAACCAATAGTTCTTTCTTTCTGGACACTTATTCAATAGTTAAAAAAAAATAAACCATCTCTATTTGATTTTGCCTCAACATATTTTTATATGCACAACATCCCTGGTCCTCCTTTTAATTTAAAATAGCCTTAATAAGAACATAATATATGAAACAAATAATCATGTGGTAGTTGAAGAGTAAGGTAAAGGGGCATCAAGAAGGCAAAAGAAAAAGCTGGTTTATCTTGAAAGATATACAGAAATTGCCATCTAAACCAGCCTTAATTGAGTTTTATTTCAGAAGATATACACTAAAGCACCAAAATAATTCTTTACAGGTGAGGTAGTTTTAAAATGGCCATTCACACACCCCTCTGTGCCTCTGTTTCAGAGCCTAACTAAAGAGTTATTGCTAAGTAAAAATTACATAAATCACCAAGGACTGTGTATTCTTTCCATTTTTCATTAATAATTTTATTTCTGAATTTGTTGCATTCTACAATTAATTCTCAGTTGTTTCTAAAGAAGCAGAGTATGCATAAATTAAACCTAGAGACAACTCCAAACTCTACTTACTTTTTCACCAAAGCTCTTGAAAACTGCTACTATTCGTGAACTTGTAATTTTTGTCTGTAATTTTCCTTCTAGAACCCTCACTCAGACTGAGATTCCAGTAAACAGTGATATCAACAGGAGACAGTTGAGTCAAGACAATAAACTAAAAATTTAGTTAATCCACAAACCTATAATAATTTTGGAAGATGCCCTTTACTCTTCATAAAACTATAATTAATAAGTCAAAAGTAGGACATTTTCCAAGTCTGTTTGTTGCCCGCTCAATTTTGGGTAGAACATTTAGGGAGAATTAGTGTAGATCAGGGAAATTTTTAAAAAATGGTTACACTGAACCAATTAATTAATGATCAAGATGCAGTGAACTTTTCCTAACCCTTATCATGATGTTTTCCTTCTTTTAATTACTTTATGCTTTTGCAGACACATGACTCAACAACTTTCCTAAACTCTAAGAAAATCCAAGATATGTGGTGCCCAAATACATACAGACTAGGGCCCTTTATATCCAAAAATTCATGATCACCCTTCTCTATTTTTTAACACATCCTTTCCCCCAAAAAAACATGAAAGCAAACATTTCATGTGGAACACATGAGTTAGATAGGTTGAAAATTATATTCACAAATCTGAATATAATGACCTGAAAATGGGTGCACTACTAAAAAATGCTGTGAGGCTCATTTTAGTAATATAATTTACTTATAAGGGCTGAATCAACAACAAAAAAGTTGTGGTCTTTTTTTAATGAAATAAAAGCAGAGAAATGAAAAAAACAGCATACTCTCAAGTTCTTGACTTTATGAACTTTAAACATTCCTATCATGTTTTAAAATAGATATAAATTTTATAAGCATGCAATTACTGCTTTTAAAAGTCTAAAAAGACTAAACTGGAAAACTCATTAGCACAATCACGTGTGATGTTGGGACTGCCCGTCTTGCCTGACCATGCTGTGATGTGTCACACGATTCAGCAGAGAGCAGCTGGGCATGTCTAGCACTTCCTTGCCATGGCAGGGGAAGGAACATAGCTAAATAGCATGCAGGCCAGTCAAAATTCATTTAGAAAGTGATTGTACATGTACAACTTGCTTGGGTAACCTGGGTAAAAGTGGTGGCACGAGCCTCTGGCTGATTAAAAAACACCAGAGCTGCATTCTTGATGTCTCCAGCTTGGTTTTACCCCTGTGAGAAGTAAGAATGGTAAGCAGTGAAGGTCACAGTATGATATTGCTAGATTGTGCTTTGGAATTCAAGTTCAAATACGATTAAGAGCATTTATTCGATACTCTTCACCTAGGAAGACTATGAAACCTTTTAGTAACTAAATTATCAAAATCCAATCATAAAAATTTCAATAAATCATGATTATGTGATCTTTAAAAATATGAAAATAAACAAAATTGTTATATCTTGTCACAAGATTGGTATAATTTCAAAATAAAAAGATCACTGTTTTGAAATCCATACTTTCAATTCTCTTACATGTTTTTCACGCAAAGCTTTATATTTGTTTCCATACCATTCTGTTTATGTTAGTGATCCATATACATGGATACTATAGATATAGAGATAGATAGATAGATAGATAGATAGATGATATAAATACAGCAACCTATATTTTTATCTCTAAAAATTTCTAGGGATCATTGCTTCCCAAATGTGCTAGCCAGATACACTGACTGTATTTTTAAAGTGAATGGAAGTAGAGTAGACAGAGTTTTCAAATACCATCTACCATCTAAATTAGTGATTGACTTATTGCCTCTTCTTAAAACAGAAATGGATTGAAAAAATTTTCTTTCCTCACTTCCTCCCTCCCTCCCTTCTTTCCTTCCTCCCTCCCT
The DNA here is from genome assembly GCA_004026885.1 of Lyroderma lyra. Lineage (NCBI taxonomy): Eukaryota > Metazoa > Chordata > Mammalia > Chiroptera > Megadermatidae > Lyroderma > Lyroderma lyra. Next base: position 21,953 of record PVJL010003988.1, read on the forward strand.
CCTTCCCTCCCTTCCTTCCTTGCTACCATTGTATCACTGTGAGAAATGTGTCACTATGCTGGGTTTACATGTATGTTTTCCTACTCTGTCAGGAAAAAGAAAGAATATTGTGTGCTCTTTAAAACAGGCTTAATGTTCTTTTTCTACTTGTGGTCAAAAATCTAAGAAGCAACCCCAATAAGTCTAACAATAAAAATGAATTTAAAAAAAAAAAATCTAAGAAGCATAAACCAAAATGTCACTTTATGGATATGTTATTTTTAATTTATGTGTGTGTGTATGCAATGGCTACTAAAAAAAGATTAACAGCTAACATAATGTGCATCTGAAATATGACCTGTGTTTAATGCTAGCAGTTCTCAGAAATTTCAGATCAAAACTGAATTTTGTTGGAATTTATCTAAATCTGCTCTATAATGTTAGAACATGGTGATTTTACTTTTATTTTTAAAACCAGTATACTTTTAATCTTTGTGTGAGCATATATAAGAATTGCTCTGTTACTTTTTGAGAATATTTTTGGTACTAATATTAAAAATCATCAATATAAAACTTACTGTTGAATTTAATTTTATTGCACAAAATTTGAAATTTTATCCTAACTTTATTAAAGTATTTAATTTTATATTTACTTTGATTTACTTTTCCCACTGTTACATTTTAAACAATTTCATTACATTCTGTAATTAGATTCCATATATCCAAAGTTAGCTTGGAAGATGGAATGCTTATTTAAAAAGTCATCCAATGAGATTTTTTTTTCGGATAATAAAATGTTTTCCAGGACTTGATAATAAATGTATTGTATCTCATCATTACAAATGTATGATTTTTTTAACCATTAAAAAGATAGACAATGAGGTAGTATTCTTCTAAATACTCATATGAAATATCTGTGGACATTATAGAATTTCTGAGGTATTCTGAATACCAGCTGTTTGAAGATATTTAATTTTCATAGAGCCAATGTGATAAAACTAAAATGTTATGTAGCAAAAGATTATCTACATCTTTGGCTTTTCTACCACTTCTTGATCCCAAGCTAGTCTTGTCTTATTTTCTCTTTATAATTACTTTTATATTTTCTTCTTCTTCTTCTTCTTTTTTTTTTTTTTTTTTTTTTTTTTTTTTTTTTTTTTTTTTTTTTTTTTTTTTTTTTTTTTTTTTTTTTTTTTTTTGGTGGTTCCCTTTTTTGGTGAGCTCCTCAGTTTTGAAGGAATCAGGTAATGATGAAATCTGCATTATTGAAGCAATTTTTAAACCTTGACCTTTCACCCCGGCTCTGGTTCCCAAAACTCATTTTTACTTAAGTACATCACGATTGAATTCCTGCTCCTCCCACATAATCCTGGTAACCTTTCTAAAAAAGCCATTTCAGACATTGGCATTACTATTTTTCCAGTTTCCTAAGATTCTTTACTAGGTGTGTCAAATTGACAATTAGTCTTAGTTCCCAAATTTATTACCCTAGCCCAAAGTTTCCTCACCTCACTGCTCTCAAATAATTGTTGACCGCATTCCCCGAGAAAAACTCCCTTACCCCTCACTCTCAACTGTTTGACTTATCAAATACATTTTCCTAAAATACCACTTTCCATTGTCTTTCCCCTGCTTCAAATAGCTCCTTATTGATTTTGCAGCCAACTCAAAACTCTTCGACTTACTTCAGAGACTATCAATCTGAAACAGCCTTACTCATCCCAAAATATTCTTTCCCTATCTTCTTAACCAATATTTTATTCATGCTGATTGTTTCACTGCCTCTCCCTAATACTAAGATTGCTCCCAACTCTGTCTTTTGTTTAGTAGGCTTCTGCTTTTTGCTTTCTGTTCATATATTTGAACCAAACTCTGAGGCCTGTTATAATTTTATCTCTTCCATTTACCAATTTGCTATTCTCAATACCTTTAACCTTACATTCAGCTCTGCAGGATTAAACTTTTTAATACATCTTGAATGATTTTGTGAGTTAGTGTTAGCTTCTTCAAAGATACTGAGATTTCCCCGAAGTGGGTTATGGTATGGAGCTCTCCTGTAACTCTTCCTTACACTTAGTGTCCAGCCTATTTCACTAAAAGTGCTCAGTAAATGTTAGTTTATTGGTGTTTCTTCTTAAATATATAAATCTATACTGGGTGATGGAAAATAAAATTAGAAATCTTATTTTACCAGAATGAGAAACATACATATTATAATTGAACTCACTAAGCAGAGTTTGAGTGGAATTAAGAGAAAGAATATGATATCTCACTCATTTTGAAATGTTTTTCACAATATTTTCAAATTTACTGTTATTTCTCGGCAGCTCTGAAATGCCTGCCAAAAAGGATCAGGAGGGTGTGAGTTGTGACATTGTCAACTACTTATTACTTATATACAAATTCTGTTCATACTGTTACTTAAAAAAGGTTCCAAAATATACTCACCAAATCAGACATGATTAGTCTGATTCCTATGGGGTCAGTATCACACCCTGAAACTAAAACATTCTTTTATAACTCCATGCTCGACTTATTTCTTATTGTTATATTAGAAGTCCACAAACAGGTAATAGTAGAAATTTTAATCCTGTTCTTCACAATACAGAATTGCAGAATTAATACCATTAAGCTACTATTATGGGATCCTATGAATTCTAATCATACAGTAGGAATAATTTTCTTCTTGTTTTCCTTTTAAACAACTAGTAGTGTGACAATAAAAGCAGCTTTTCAGTCTGCAATTTAACTGTAATCCTCAAGTAGAGTTTTTCTAAGTAGTTCTTTTTATTTTCAAGATCATCTGGAAGACCTCATAGATTTGCTCATCCTTGACTGGAAAAAATATAATCAGTGCTAGTTGCATTTTCTTAATATGTGTAACACTTTCATAATGAATAACACTCTATTGCAGTCAATAAAACTTTCACAGGTGAATAGAAACTACACAAAACTTTCAGTTTAAAACAAATCATAGCAAAACGTAATATATGTATGGGGGTGCCAAAAATGAATACACATTTTAAGCAATGTTATCTATGTATTACTTTTCAACTTGAATTGAATTATGGTAGCAATGTGTGTATGATATTTGCTCAAAAGATGGCATTCATTAAAGCATCACCATGCGACAGACAGGGCAAAGAAAATGGGAAGCATGGTTGTCTTTCGAGGAGCACAAGACCACGTCGAAGTGGTATTAAAATTCAAGAATGTTGTTTGAGTCTCTTTCATGTTTTCCTGACTTAACACCCTTTGACTTCTACCTATGGAGGACCTTAAAGGATGTGGTGTACAGTAGAAAACTGGCTAGACTGGTGGTACTTCTGGAAGAAATTGAAATGGCATGCACAGAGATATAAGTGGACACTTTGGTCAGTGTTGCTCAGGCAGTAGTTCATCGTAATCCGAAGTGTCTGAACAGTGATAGTAACCACTTTGAGCACCTCTTGTAATTGCAGAAGTCAGATGTGACTTGTATTCATCTTTTGTTATCAGTATGTACTGAGTATTACAATTTTAATATGATTTTTTCCTTTCTTAAAATGTGTATACATTTTTTTGGTTCCCTCTGTATTATAGAAAGTAAGGAGATGACACAGTGGTAAATAAACTATGGTTCATTGACTTTTCTAAAGAGCATAAGGTAGTGTAGAGTGTATTAAATAATATTTCTTTTTTGGAAGGCCATATATTTTTTTTACTAGACATTCAAACTATTGAGAAGATGAATATACTAATTATTCAGAATAATGGTTTCCAGCGGAAAGTTGAAATTTCTATTAATGAATTTCCTAATTAAAGAATATCTCATACTTTTCTAACATAACCATATATATGACTTTTAAATAATATAAACACAATAAGTCCTAAACAACCATATTGCATGGTTATTATAGGAAATATAACAAAAAGTTAAAGATGTTCTTACCTCCTTGCTTTCTTCTAGTTCTGATTCACTGCTGAACTCTTCAGTATTTAAGTTTTCAAAATCAGACTCTCCAACAGCAATTGGCACTGTTACAGTGAGGCTGGGGTTGTTTATGAATGACATATAATCATTTTCATCGATTACATATTTTTCAACACTGCTCCCAGTACCTACACCACTGGTGGTTCCATTTCCATCTTTAAGATAATTTAGCTCTTTGCTTATTTCAATTCCAATATTATTGGACATGTAGCTATCTATTTTGTTGCTTTCTTGTATTTCTATAACTTTTGACTTTCTCAAAAAGGTATTTCGGAAACACTCCCGTATCTTATTTTTCACATAATCAATTCCCTTTTGCATCCTTCCTACTGCAATCTGGAGATTGTTCATTTCATTATCATCATCTGTAGCAGCAAGATTGTCTGAGCTAAATGAACTCAACAATAAGGCCAAAAAGAGGTTTAGAACCTAAAAGAAAAAAAGAAAATTGGCTATATTAATATTGAAATATGCAGAAAGATGATAGTCTAAACAGGAAGCACATAAATCTTTGCTAAAATTCATTTAGCAAATGCTTCTTGAATATTTACTATATTTCAGACACCATGTTTTAATTACATGCTATTTAAAGGACCTGATATCTTGTACCTGCTGTAAGGGCAAAGTGGTAAAACAAGTGCCTTCTCTTTCTTACTGAGAACAGTGGAAAACCAGAGCTTCTAAGGTTTGTGCCTACATAGAGTTACCAATGAAAAACAAAATCCCATGGTTTTGGCCAATGAGGAAAAAAAAATTTTATATTAGTCATTTTACTTCATTTTACCAGTTTGTCTAGGGAATGTTTAAGTAATTGATTTAGTAGCCTAGTGATAATGTGTTAAAACAATATGCTTGAAATACGAATTCCTTTATCCAGTGGTCACAAACTCTTATAACAGCAGAAACTTCTAAATGCAAATTATATAACACATTTCCCATCAATATGCACTGAAATTTGTATGTCCAAATAGTTCAACAGATGGAGAAAAATCTAAAATTGTTCCAAGGGTGGGCTAGACCCACATAATGTAAATTACTTTTCTCTTTCTTGTTTTGTGTGAGTGTGTGTGTGTATGTGTGTGTGTGTGTGTGTGTGTGCAGAAAGTATGAGGAAATTATAATTCTCAAAGTATCATTGGGATTCATGGGGGAAACTTGCCCAATTAACTGATAAAATATGACTAATACAAGAATAATTAAGTATAGCTAATGCAAAAGGAAATTTATTTATAGGAATATTTTTAGCTCGACATGTAGTTACTGAGTTTCAACAACAGTTATATGGTAGGAAAACACATGCAAGGCAAGAACCTCAGCTTGTTTCCTTATTTCTGTATCAGATTTTGTTCAGAATCCAGAGCTTCCTAATTTACCATTCTGAACAAAAATGGCCTGACCACTGGTATCTCACAACATTTTTTAAAGCAATTTCATTTGAAATGTACTTCTCAAAGGAAAAATCTAGGATGTTAGTGTGTGATTGAGAAATTTAAGCATTAAAACACATACAAATTGTGCTTTTACGTTAGTGCTTTTAAGTCAGAGCTAAAAATATGTCATTTAAATTGGTCCATGTCCATACATGTGACTAACTTAAACAGCAATGATTTATTTTGCTTTAAGAAAGAAAATTCAGGGGAGAATATATTTAGTCCCTTTCCAAATAATTTAGATAATTACAATACATAGCTAAAATATAATGTTCTATTTCATCAGAATTTGTCTTCAAAATTTGGTAATATGTACCTTGTGCCTTTGAGTAAACAAACAGTATGAACTATGAATATATAAGAGCAATTACAATATAGAATAGATTGTTGTATTATTAAATTTACTGGAGATAATTATCAAGATAATATTGGGATAAAAATAATTTAGGCTATAAAAATATTAGGATAAAATTAGTCTTGATGAGAAAAATATTTCTTTCAAGAAAACAGCAAAAGAACACTAATATTTTTGCCCCTGAACTTTCAGATAGACCTTGTTTAATCCTCACATCAACTATAAAATTTCAGAGTTGCTATTTCAGTTTCATAGTAAGGGAACTTGATCCTCAGTAAAGTTAAGTAACTTGACCATGCACAGAGTGCTGGTACTGGGATTTAAGTCTATGTCACTGATGATAAACCAGAGAAATGTGTCTACATCTGGTATGTCTAACCTGCAGCCCAGGATGGCTTTGAATGCAGCCCAACACAAATTCTTAAAACATTATGTGATATTTTTGCAACCTGTTTTTTCAGTTTATCAGCTATCGTTAGTATTAGTATATTTTATGTGTGGCCCAAGACAATTCTTCCACTGTCGCCCACAGAAGCCAAAAGGTTGGACGATGCTGGTCTAAAGTATCAGGCCATCTCCTAGCTACTCTGTGATCTTGTTCTTAATTATGAGCATTTGTAATATATACATACCACAAGGTTTCCAATGACCATGACCAACATGAAAACAATAAGGCACATGGTTTGGCCAGCGACCTCCATGCAGTCCCACATGGTCTCTATCCACTCTCCACACAGCACGCGGAACACAATTAGGAAAGAGTGGAAGAAGTCATTCATGTGCCAGCGTGGAAGTTGACAGTCACTGGAGATCTTGCAGACACATTCTTTGTAGCTCTTACCAAAGAGCTGCATGCCAACCACGGCAAATATGAAGACGATGATGGCCAAGACCAAGGTGAGGTTACCCAGAGCCCCCACAGAATTGCCAATGATCTTAATTAGCATATTCAGGGTAGGCCAGGATTTTGCCAACTTGAAAACTCGGAGCTATAATCAAGTGAAAAGATACTCTTAGTAGTAATCATAAAATAATTTAGGAAGTTAGACATCATTTTATTAGTATGCCATATTGTAGACCCATCTCTAAGGGATATAAAATCTCTAACCATATTTAACAAATTCAAATCCCCCCAAAAATGTTAATATTGGAATTATAAATCAAATTGTAATATTTAAATGCAAAAATTAAAAAGACAAAATATTTTAGAGGTGATAAATAAAATGTTTCTGATTCATCAATAGATACAGTTATAAAAACAGCTTAGTATTTTGATTAGAGACATTGTAAATTTAACAAATTAATATCACCCTCAGGCTATATTTTAGAGTAAAAAGAAATATTAAAAGCATGAGATATATATTTTTAATGCACATTTATAAAATAAAAGTAAAATGAGCTGACTTGATAAAAATAATTTGTTTAATGTAGCTCTCACTAATATAAGTAAAGTTGATAAAACACTAAGATTAATTTGGGCCTACAGTTTTTATTTGCATTTTCTTGAAGACTTTAAAACAAACAACAAAAGAAGAATTTAAAACAATTTTAGAAGCACATAAGTTTTTAAATATGCCCTACATAGCTAACCATCCTGAAGTGTTTCAACCATTTTTATCATTTTTAGAAAATATTCACACTTAACTTTACAGAGAACATTTATATATTTTCTTAGAATACCACACATATTGATATAAACTTGAAATATCAATGAAAACAAATAACTATATAAATACATATCGATTCACTGTCATAATGTTCTGTTAATCAAAGACACAATATAAACAGTCTATGTAGATACCAGTCTGAATGATCTCAGTACAGATAATCCCTCCACATTTGACAGGCCAAGTTCCATCAAACTGAGACTGACAATAATTCCATCAAATATATTCCAGCCCTCTTGGAAATAATAATATGGATCCATGGCAATGATCTTGAGAACCATTTCTGCTGTGAAGATCCCAGTGAAGACCTAAAGTGAAGAATTGATAGACATTTAACATTTTATTTCAGGAGAGTATATTAAGAAGATATGTTTTATTTAATGAATAATCAGATTTCCACAAAACTGCTGATTTTAAAATATTTTATCCACATTTTTCATTTGATACTAAATAATAGCTACTGAATGTCAGTGTACCTTTCTGGTACATTGTGTTTCTGCCATAATCACGATAAATTTTTTTTAGCATTATTGCATTAGAAACAAATCTATGTTATTGGAAGTTACATAAATATTACTTGAAATTTGATAAAAACTGTATTTTGTTGTTGATTATTTAGAGACACCATCTTATTTCTATGATTTTATAAACATTTCTGAAAGAAGAGTGGCTTTGCCACAAATGTTGTATAATAATCATCTCTGGATGCATGCCCCAGAATTAAGGTTAATGGATTAATAGAAAAAGGAATTGCAGATTTAATCGAAAGCAGCAGGAGAACATCCTCAGTATGCATACATCCATAATTAAGACTAACAAGTTATTAGAATGGTTGAATGAATGTCTACTTGACAATAGAAAGAAAAACAATGGAATAAACTCAAAATTTGTTTTTTTTAACTCAAAACCACAGGCTAAGAGACCCAAGGACACTAAGAGTTATGAAATTACTCTTGCAAAAAAATTTTTCAAGCAATTTTTTAAATTAACTACAAGTAAATACTTCATTTCATCACTGTAAAGTCAAGCTTACCACTTACCAAGGTAAATTGGCTTTTACCTTGGAGTAACTCTGTCAAAATAACAGTATCAATTTGGTTTCCTAAAACGTTATATTAATTAACGAATCTTAATCCATTCTTACTAATATGTAAGTACAGCTAACATCTCATTTTCCCAGTCACAGAAAGGCTTAAGGGAAATACCCATCCAGAAGAAATAACTTCAGTTCATCATTTATTTACTCAAATGGAAATAAAATGTATTTTAGGCAAGCTTAGTACATGTAAGTCCAGGTATATGGTGGAACACACATTGAAAAATGATTTTTTCATTTTATAAAATGACTCACCATGGAATTCCCCCCCCCCCCGGCGAATGTAAAATACGTTTTGATTTATACAAGTTTTATGTCTTATATAAAGTTTCAGAAGCAAGTACCATTTGAAATAGGCAGGCTAATTATAGAAATATATTAGTTAAATTATCCAGGTAAGAGTTAAAAATTATCCAGGTATTTATCTCTTCCTACCAAAAATCATCTTTTCATCTCTTCTGAAATGACTAGAAGACTTCTTGCATTAAAAAAATGTATACCTTAAACTTATATTCTTTCATTTAAAATTTAATCCCAACATGACACTTCTCTTTAAAAATGACATTTAATTACAATTTGCAATTTAAAATCATAGCTGTTTATATCTTTAAATGTTTTCAATTTAAGTCCTAAAAACCACTGGAATTGCTTTTAGTACATTGTAGTCTAGGTTTAGCATTGTCAGTGATTAAGAATTTTTAGAAAGTCTCTCATCCTAGCTAAGGTCAACTAAGCATACCGATTATGATGCCTATATTACATAATTTAAAAACTCCATAAAAAATGCTAACAACAGAAAGGACTGGCAACCTCTAAATATGTGTGTATATATGTATGTGTATATATATACATATACACACACAAATGTATATATATAAAATACCCAGGTACAGTTTATAAACATATTTGAATTTTTGTATCACAAAGAATTTTTAAGACCCAGACTATTATTAATAATAAAAAATATATAGAATGTTTATTGTTTGGATTTAGCCTAATTATATCTTGTCTTGTGCACAAGCTTTTTGTCTTTTGAAACTTTGGATTATATGCTTCTGTAGCCATTTATTCTTTCATTTATAAAAAATTGCTGAACACCTAATAAATCGTAGATATTCTGCTAGCTTTGAAAATACAATAGTGATTAAGATATACAGACCTGAAATTGCATAAACCTAGTTCATTTAGGCTGATACATTTCTTAAGGACAGCAAAGATAAAAGATTTCCTAAATCAGTTTCTTTACTTAGGAGAAAAGTTCAGGGAAAAATTCCTAATCTGTTTTATGTGATGACATATGTTTACTAGTAAAAATGTAGTTGCTAATGGTGGAGATGAGAATCAGCTTGTGAGTCTGGATCAAGGGTAAAGACATCTGAGGCATTTGGAGTTGTTCTGGGGAGCACAGGGATTGGAGTGATCAAATGTTAGGGAGTTAAGGTTTCAGTTCAGAGATGGGAAGTTGTATACTAGTATTCACCTAGACTGAGAGGAAAGTTCTGTTGATGTACATTAAAAAATAGAAATGTTCACTCTGAAAGCTGAAGTTGCCCTACTGATCAGTTTGCTCTACAGACCCTCTGCTTGCCCTGACTGATGTTCCATTCCTTTGTAGGCAACTTCAGCTTTCAGCAAATGTAACCATTTGCTCCATTACTACTAGCCTCTGGTTTTAATGGTTATAGTTTTACTATCCCCATGCCTTTTGGATATGCATGTTTAAATATTTGTTGTTGTTGATTCTTTTTCATTTTGGATGAATTTGAATTATAGTTATAGAAAAATGGTGGCAAATCATTTGACATTTGTGATTTGCATTTTCCTTATCTGTCAAATGAGGTTATATATAGAAATGATTTATCAGTTCTGGGTCTAAAATTCTTGGACTTCTGTCAGAGTTATATTGGTTAGCAAATTTATTCAGAAATTGGTGTACACATGATTATTGTTATATAAGAACCTCATTAAAAGTTGTTAGTTTGAAGACAAGGCATTATTATTACTATATTATACTATGTAAGGAGTTAGGTGGCAAAATTATACTCTGTTGATGCAGGAGGCCCCTCCCCCCTCAGGTGAATTCTAGAATTTGGCTTCCAAGTGTTTTATCTTTAAAAAATAAGAGTCATTATTTTTCCTTCAAAGAGTTAACATATCCTTTTCCTAAAATTTAAAATTAATTTCCTATACCACACCATTTAATTAAAATAAATTTGCTAATGGTGTTTCTTTAGTATTTTATTTACCAATAGCCTGCAAAATCCTTGGAACAGGTACCATGCTCTGAGTGCCCTTCTGGGCCTACCAGAATAAGGACATATCATGGACCCTTAATCACTGCTTGCAAGGAGAGTTATAGTAAGAAAAGTAACCAGTTTGTAGGAGCTATAAATCTTTATGTTCCCAAAGAGTTACAGGTTAGTTGGAAATGTTTGTGTGATAAAGATAGTAGGTTGTCTAACCTACTATGACTGATGGGAGGATTTTTTGCTTAGAAAATCCCTAAGATGGATGCATGCACTTTATAATTGTCACAACAAAATCATAAACAAAAAGAAAACAGAGCATCTTAGAGAAACTTGATACAAATTTGATCTTTCTTGATACTCAAATTTAATCAATCCAGTCAACACAGAAGTGATGTAATTTTTATATGCTCCAGAAACAGGATGCAAAAGGGACACATCGATCTAAGTAAAGACTCAAAGTTATGCAACTCTGTTACAGGTCATTCTTTTGTTATCAATTCAACCAAAACCCCTATGTCCTTGTTTATAAGGCCGTATGCAGTCATTTGATAATAATAAACCAGTTCATAGAAACTCTAAGTTTGTTTTAGTGAGCAAACTATACACTCCCCACAAAATATAAAAGCAGCCATTCAAGATATATAATGTAGCCCAAAATCGACTAAGTACCCATGATATAAGGAGTGTTCTATTTATGAAATATATATTATTTTAATATTTTATATTGTATATATTTAAAATACATTATTTTTCATATATAAATAATAATTTTATGATAAAATTATTATTGGTATCAAATAAGATTATACAATAAATTAAAGTATAATGTATTTTATGGCTATATGATATTAATAATAATATACTAATAAAGAGCTATCAGGTAATAGAAACAGCCAGTTTATACATTCTCCTGTTCTTATTGTCAGAAATAGTTAATTCAGGTCTGATTGCTGTTATCTCTTCTCCCCAGCACTAATCTCAGTTTACCAATGATTCTACCACCTCACTTCCCTACCTCATTATCTTTGTTGCTATTCATAACTTTATAGTATTTTAGAATTGGGAGGGACATGAAATGTTATCTAGTCCAAACAGGGATCAGGATGATCCAATCCCAGTTAAGGTCCAATCCCTGTTTCATGAGAAAACAGACCCAAAGATCTATGTGACTTTTTTAGGACCACCCAGGTATTTAGTTAGTGTGGACACTTGGACTTTGACCCAGATTTGGTGATTTAGTCTAGTGCTTTTCCATTTGATTATCCTATAATTCAACCTCCCTTATCCTGTGCTTCCATACTCAATTGCTTGAACATTGGAATTCTATAAAACCTCAACTTCCTGCTTCACTCAGGCAAATTTCCAAAATTTCTTTATTTGTTCAACTTCCCTAACACTCCAATATCCTGGGAAAAATACAAGAACTAGAGCAGAACTATTTTCCATCAGTATATATAAAAGGAAGGAAGTTGTTTATTGAGCACATGCTAGATGCCAGGCATAGTGCTAAGTGTTTTTACATTACCTCATTCAACCTTCACAACAACTGTGGGACATGGGTATTATATCCGTTTCAGTAATAGAAAACAAAGACTCAGATATTTTATCAGAATTTTCCAGATGCTACCTTATTCGTAAGCATTGGCATTGAGGTCAAGCCCAGCTTCACCTAACTCCAAAGCCCATATTCTTTCACAAAACATGCTACCTGAAGCAGCCCTTTTGGATAGGAAACAATGAATGTGGTATTTATTGAGCAGCAACCATGTAAACACTGTTGGAAATACAAAAGAAAAATGGGACATGACCTTAGCCACCAAGTAATTTATGATGGATTTGGAAATCAAGAATTATGAAACAACAAAAATAAAACAAGAAAGTGTTTGATATTCAACCGTGCTTTATTGCAAATGCATTTGGAGTTAAAAGTGTGTTCAACTGAAAGAGTGTCATATTAGAGGAGATGGGGCTGGAGTTGAATCCTGAAGAATATGAAGAATTAAGATGAGGTGATTTAAGTCAGAATACCTAAATGTGTATTCAGAGAACAGGAACATGTTTTCTAGTATGTACTTGTGTGGTAGAGTGACAAGGCTGTTCTGATAGGGCCGATGGTGACTAATTAGGAAAAAATGGACAGTAAGATAGTATAGGAAGGATGAGATCAAATGAAGTCAGGGGAACCTTGAAAAACAGATAAGAGTGTTGAACCACAAATATTGACAACAGACACTTTTTCAAGGTAAAAAGCATAGTGAGTGCAGAAATTGGTGTACACATGATTATTATTACATAAGAGCCTCATTATAATAGTAGTTATAGGATTTTAAAAAAAGAGATACATTGAATAAAGAAGCAGTGGGTCTTCATACCAAATTGTATGTAAGAAACAAGAGAGAAGTAAGTCAAACTAGCTATAAGATTCCTATCTTTGAAGCTGGAAGGCCACTACTAGAGATAACAGAAAAATGAAGTGAGACTGTTAGGACTTCCAATAAACTGTGGGAAAGATTATCTTTTGATTGTCATATATTATGTTTAAAGCTGTCCTTGAGCAATGATCTGTTGGAAATATAGGACTAAGACATAATTTGTATCACAAGAGTGGATACTGACTGGAGTTGCTGAGTACATAAAAACACTAAGTGAAAAACAGCTGTAATAGGCATAAGAAATGAAGTTCAGAAAAGGAGGCAGAGTTTGACTAATTGGAAAGATCAAGGAACAATCAGAACAAAAATCAATATCACAGGTGCCAAAGATGAAGATCTCAATAATCTAGTGGGGTTCGGTTGAATCAAATATTACAATGAAGTTGAAGTCACTTATTCGGGTAGATGTTTATGCAATTTTCTGCCCAGTATTCTCTTTTTCTGTTCTGTGGAGATTGTTCCTCCACCTGTATGATTCCTTAGGACTGCCATGTTTTTATGATTCCATCCTCTGCCAAAGCTGATTGAACTAGAGGTGAGCATCTAACCCAAGCTATGCCAAAAAGAGTCCTCCTGTAATGAGAGTCTTTGAACTGGAACTTAAAAAGAGATCTCGTCTTTTTTAAGTGTAGAAGTTACAGGATATAAAGCCAATGAGCTATGGCTGAGCATGTTTCCTGACCTAGAGACAAAAGATGCAATGAATGTTTGGCTACACCTAAGTCCTTGGTTAAAGGACCTGGTTTGATAGTTTATTTTTTCTTTTATTTCCACAGAGCCTTTTTTTCCCTGTTAAACTAGTTTGAGTTTGTTTCTGTCTTGTGCCAAGAAAGGTCTTGATTAATATAAATCCTTTTTTTCCTTGTTCATCCACTTCAGTTTCTTCCTATAACTTAGGAGGAAATGTACTTGTCAGCACATATGCAGATGCTTGCTCAAATAATTTGAACCAAAAGTATGGCTAAATTATAAATGCATTTTTACTATTTTATCTTTGTGTGAACACTACTAAAGCATTTTGTTAGGTTATTCAATTTGAAGCAACTCTGCCCTCTTTGGTACAGAAATCAACCTGTGTATTCCTTTCAATGGACATGATCTCTTCAGAGGCTTTGTGTGTGTTAGTAAAACTACATGTTTGTAGAACCAGGTTTAGATCTCATGGTCTCTTTAGACCTATATTTCCGGCAAGAACGACAGTAATAATTTTAACAAGTTTACAACTGGCAGGATACCATTATCAGTTGGCATGGACATTGTTCTAAACAGTCAGTATTCTTACTATAATGGTTGAATTTTAGACCTTATCACTGAGATTTCCTGTAATACTCCTTGAGATGTTTCTTCCTATGAAGGAAGAGGAAATAATCTTTGTTTCAACACAGCACAGATGGATTTCTTTTTTGGTCTGTCTCCCTCACTCCTACTCAAGGAAATAAGTAAACTTAAAATGAACTTACCAGGTTTCCTATGGTCAACACACTACTGAACTGACCAGTCATTGGGTAATGTTCCATGGCCATAAAGAGGGTATTTAAGACAATACAAATAGTAATGGCAAGATCAACGAATGGATCCATAACAATTAAGTTGACAAGATGCTTCACTTTTAACCATGCATCACAGCAGTCCCAGATCAAGAACACATTGGCAAATCTATACCAGCATGGCGGACATTTCTGTCTAGATTCTTCAAGTTCTGGAGGAATAATAAAGAGGAAGAGTAGTAAATAACAATAAAAAATAATTATTGTTGCTGATAAAATTGATGCTTCTACTAAGGGATGGAAATTCATATAACAGCTTAACAAACATGTGAAGACAATCTTTAAATATTTTCACATAATGTTCATTAAAAATATCATGTAAATAGACTTTATTGTTCCTTTAATTAAATAAAGAAAATAAACACTTTGAACTTAATATTTAGTTTCAAACTAGTAACTTCATTACCTAATCACTTCAGTAATGGTTGATTAAATCGCTATATTCTCTGTATCAAAACAGAATTTTTATGTCCGCTTTATAGGAATATTAAATGTATAAAACAATTATTGTTTTCTTTTGAAAGCACCGTTTTAAGAACACCATCTAAAGCTGTGATCCATGTTAACATGTGTGACTCATTCTCTCCTGATTGTATCCACATCAGCAATGATCTCGCACACAGTGAGAATATCATATGTCCTTTTTAGTAGATTCAGACACAAACCTAATTCTTTTATTCATATTTTATCTTTCAGAATGTTAGCCTAATATATAAATAGTTACTAGTAATTTTAATTGATGAAGCCTGTTATAACTATGTGACTATACAGATATCCAATACACCAACAGAAGAAGATACAACATGTGATATTATCTGAAGAACATGTTAGATATGACGTATAATTGACTTACAATATTGCAGTACTAATGTAATCTCCCTCTAAATTTCAAGTGGAGACTTATTTAATGAATGAAGAGGGAGTAATATAGGAATTGATGCCCATTCCCTTATGTCAAAATCAACAAGCACTGTGTCAGCCCTTCTTTGAAGGAATTAATGGTTTTTGTGTATTTGGAAAATGAGGGAGAAATCTTTTCTTAGGGTCCCTGTTGAAGCAGAGCACAGTTTTCGATTTGTCCAACTCCAACTTTCATATGCCTCCTTGAACCCCATCACCTTGCCTAGAAAACAACTAAAGGTTGAAAGAGATGTTTCGCCTAGAAAACTAAAGCTCGAAAGAGATGTTTTGCCTTGAAAACAATTAAAGGCTGGGAGTTCCCTGGTGGTGTAGTGGCTTAAGGCTTCGGCGCTGGTGTTGTCAGTGCTGCAGGCTGGGTTCGATTCCCGACCAGGGAACTACCCACATACAAACAAACAAGCAAACAAAAAAACACAACCAAACGAAAACAACTAAAGGTGGAAAGAGATGTTTTCTTGTGCTACTACATACCAAAACTTAAAAAGGGAAGTGTTCACTCAAATTGCTTAAGGCTAATGTAACATAAGGATAAATCATCACTGATATATCAAGTGTTAAAATATCATTCTATAGAGAAGGACCCAAGTTATGCCAAGTAAAAAAAGAAGTAAGGACAGTATTCGTTTTTGTCATCAATGTAAACATAATGTATTCCACATATAATTTACTTAGGTCGATTATACAGTTCTGATCCTGGGTAATTGACTATGGCAATTCTATGAGAAGAAGGCATAGATTAATTCACAAAGCACATAATCATAGAAACTGTCTGTCACATGGCCTGCTTCTTACCCTCCATTGTGTTGGTCAGGATGCTGGCTATGCTCATGGCTCTTTGCCTTCCAGAGGAATCCTCCAGCATCTCCATTGAAATCTGATAAGAGCTTAGCTTTCTCTTTCTGACCTCCGTTTCAGTAGTGGTGCCCTGCAAAGCAAATACTGATGGCTCAAACCACCCTTTTCAATGAATAATACAACACCACATAACATTTCTTAGGAAAATCATGCTACATGCAATTTTTCCAAGTACCAATTTTCAAGTAATAATAAAATATTAATTTATTTTTAAGTAATAAATACTTTTTTAAAAATATCACAGGTGATACCCCTTTAACAAGAATTCACCAGTTATATTCAATTGTATAGGACAATAGTATTACAGAAATACTTTAATTAACCTGTGGAATTTTCAGGGAAAATTTTCATAAGCATGCTAATGTCATATATTGTTTCATTTTTCTCAAATGCATGTTATTTTTCAGCTTATTTCAATGATTACTGATCAAATCAATCTTCCCCCAAAACAAATAATAGGATTATAGAGTCCCAAGGCTGAATTATTTTCTTAGTGGCTATATTGACAATATTGACATATATGGGCCAATGTTTTCCATGCACAAACACAGATGTACAATGAAATGTGTGTGCTTTCCTGAGATTAAAAAAAATCTTTCTATGTGCTATCCTATAAGAAATAAAAACATTTTAGAGTCAGTTCAATAGATATCAAAACATTTTCGAATCACTGTAATATTGACAGTTGTGTAAAAACTGCCCACTTTATACTGGTCATTATAATATTTAATTTGAAGTATATGAAATTTCCAGAATATGAATAGATAATTATACAGTTCTGGGTGGACATATATCTATAATAATGATTTGGTTGTTAAAATGTTCAGTATTTTGTGTTGGTAGGTCTACTGAATTTGCAGATATGTGGGTCATCCCAGACTCTAAAAACTGGGCTCTTTTAACCTAAAACATTTGAAAGCTAATGGGCCTGTATAATTCAATTGGTTCTAATTATTCTGTTGTTTTACATTCAATAAATCATATGTTGTTTTTAAGGACTTTCATTTTGGGGAAGCAGGATGGTATAACAGGCTAAACAGCCCAGGCCTTGATTATTGCTAATTGGTGTGTAATGTCAGTAGGAGCTAACTTATTATCTATTATCACCTCTGGCGGAAGCTGTCCAGTAGGTGAGGTTAGAGCTGTTGGTCCACCCACCAAGGAAACCACACCATTGCAATCCACAGTGCTGTGCATCTTCCCATTTGCTGGAAGCCCTGGCACCATCCTGGATGACATACTGGCCTGACTAACGTTACTGTTGCGTCGCTCTCCATGTCTGTGGGGCACAAACAGTGAGTCTCTCCTGCTCTCGCTGTCTTCAAATGTGCTGTGCTCATCATCAGCAAAGTCATTTTCAGAACCGACATCCTTTGCCCGACCTCTGAAGCTGAAAATGCTTGTTTTGCTATTGCGTCGTGGGGAAAACAGAGAGCCACGAATACTTAACAGAGACTGAAAAAAGAGCAAGAGAGAAAGGAATGAGGCACATGCACAGTTAGTCAATAAAAGTGTTAATACTGCAGAATTTAATCACTTTTGGGTTAGAATAATCTTGCCCTTAAGCACAGGTAATCAAGTTTATAGAGAACACATATATTTTGATATTTTTATTGTAGATCACAATGCGAATTTAAGTATAAAGAGTGTTTTTCTGATTAAGAGTCCTGATTTGCGGTTTATTAAGAGCATGGCCACTTCATTTAATCTTCACTCTAGTACTGTGAGGTGGATTTTGTCATAATGTGACAGGTGTAGAACTTGAGGCTGGAGAGGACCAATGATGCTTTTTGGTGGGAGTGGTGGTTCAACAGCTGGTAGATGGTTTTCACTACCAAATGCTATGATTTGAAAGGGCATACAACTTGGAAAATAAGTTATGGCTCAAGTGAGATTGTTGCCTCAAATTTATAATATTTGTAGCAGATATTTTACTTCAGGATAATGGTTAAAAAAAAACTATTATCTCTCCATTCACTACTTCTGGATTCTAAAAGGAAATTCCTCTTTTTTTTGCCTCTCTCCACGTGGGAATAAAAGTCACAAAATGTACTTATAATGTTGTCTTCCAAATTTGCTAACAGTTTCCCAAATGACTACTAATGATTCACATTATTTGAGAAAATATATATCATAGTAATGACAATGGAGAGAATTCCTAAACTGGTATATAAATTACTATTCTTATTTAACATTTAACACTAGCTTTAAAAAGCAAGACACATAATACATGATTTTACTGAAGGTGATGTAGAAGACAGCTTATCCTTCTGGTCTCACTTTAATTTTATTAAAAGGAACTGGATGATTCAAAGCCTTTTTGTATTATGTGTAGTCACAAGTAAATCAAGTAAATACTTTCTGGTAAAGGAAAATGAGGATTTAGCATGAAGTGCCTTCTTTCACTTTTTGGATAGATTTTAAACTAGCAGCACCAAATAATTGCATCTATTCTAGCCTTGATGATAGTTTTCAAAAACACCTTTATCCAGTCTGCAGAATCTTTCCTTATTCCCTTCCTCATTATAGTGACATTCCCTGTTGCTACCTCTGCTTTGTCTCTCATGACCCCTCTTACCTCTCTGCATAGCCAGAGTATTATGTATACGTACACATACATGTGGCTACATAGCCATTTGCCAGCTTAAATATGCCTGGACCTTTACTTTCTTCTTCCAAGCTTCAATGTAAAACCAAATAATTTTAATGGAAAAATACATAAAGGCAGATTCCATCAAACTTATTTTTGGTTCTTCTGCCTAATTAGGTCATACTGATTTTCTTAGTCCCCATTTATAGCTTTATTTTTATGGCTTTTCCCAGACTGCAAAGCACTAGAATAATCTTGGTTGCCCTCTGTCTCAGTGATGTTCTAGAAAGATATTAGTCATTAAGAAATATGCTGTTGCTTTGGATTTGGTTAGGACATCCACGGGAATTATTGACTGTCTAGTCTGTCCAACCTGTGACTATGTCCGTGTGACACACAATGTGCACAGCAGGTTTGTCTCCCCAATGTCAGACAGCAGGTAAACTGATTTTCCAGTCATCGGACCAGTCAAGAAATTAGACACTGTAAATATGTTAATGCAGCCCTCTAAAATAAAGAATGTGATTGTTTTTAATCTTCTCAGACTCAATTTAAATGATCAGTATTGGTTGTGTTCATACTTGCTTCTGAAACTCTATTGGGCATTTCTAGGTCCTTGCTTTGTGGAACTGGGGTTCAGTAAGCAGAAGTTAGGACTTAGGAATCTGAATATTCACCACACTTTTCAGGTGTTTCTATTCGGGGGGACCTCACCCTACCTTCAGAAGAATACTAACTTTGTCTTACATTAATCCTTGGGATGGTTCAGTGTATAATCTGTATATGCTTATGCTCAGAAACTGTCTTGGGAAACTGAAGCTCTGAGTATGGGATGCTGGTTGGGAGTATGTGCTATGTGGTTGTCTCTGATATATCTTGTACATGCCTTTAATTTGCATAATTTTATGTCAGGGTGTTTTCAGAGGCGTTCCAGATCTTTGAGTTTATTTGAAACTTCTATTCACTCTTTGGAAAGTATAATAATGGTGTGAGCACAGCTTTCAAGGCAATAGAGACTGAAAAAGAAGATAACAAAAATAGTATTCAGAGAACATAAGCCAAAAATAACGCACTGGAAGATGAAGTAGAGTAGAGGGAATACCCGCAGCTGTGGCAGTCCTTTCTCTGGGGAAAGCAAGTTTTTATGCTTTAAGGACCAAAAGGTCATCTTTCTTTGCCTCAGGTATGCCAAAACATAAATCCCAGGGTTGTTTTTTTTTTAATTGTTGTTGCTTTGTTGTTGTTTTTTGCCTTGTTCCAAGAAAGTAAATCTGAACTCTTTCTCTTAATTTTAAATAACAAAAAGGAAGATAGAAGAAATTGGATCTGTAAAACACAATCCTGCATGTAGGGATTGAACAGAAGTGTATTGGGAAAAGTTAAGATGGAAGACAATGCAGGGAATTTGAACATATTCTAGTAAAAACACGTAAAGAGAGTTTTTGTTAGAAATACTGACTTACTGGCATTTCAAGTTAAATGTATATCTCTCATCAATGTTTTCAGTCAACAATTACACTTTGTTCTAACTATGAAGGTCCTGGTTTAAAATAAATTGTCTCAGTGTGTCCAAACAATGTAGATGAAATCTTTGGGAGCATTTCCTTTCCAGTGAATAACTTTTAACACTTTTTTTACATTTTGTACTGTGGACATGTATTATCTATTTAAAAATGAAGTAATGTAATAAATGTGAAATAACATTTAAAATTTATGATAGCAGAGAGTAGTGTACTCATAATTAATGGCTTCTTTGCTTTGACATTTTTCAGAAGATATATTATTTTGAACAGTATGCCCTTGTCCATCTTCCTGTCCCTACTACCTTCACTGACTCTCCTTCCTATCAAAGAGAGTCCCTTTTTATTCACAAAACCAGAAATGGTAAACTGCTTCTGGTGTATTTGATCTTATAAGTTGTGTTAACGTTCTCTGCCGCTTTTTACTGTGTATGTTAATATCAATACTAATAGGCTTCTTTTACTTCTGAAATATTAATATGTGCCATGTATCTGTTTATATCTACCTATCCATTATCTGTCTTATCATCTATCTGTTATCATCATTACCATCTCTATTTATCTAACATTGATCTACCTATCTCAGTATTTCTCTATCTACAAATATAAAATGAACTACACCAAATAGACTCTCAGTTAATCAGAACTCAAGCAACCAGCACTCTTAAGCAACTGGCACAAATCATCTTCGGTTTTTTTGCTGGTTGCTTGAGAGTTTTCCTGGTTCCTTGGGAGTGCTGCCTGTATTTATCCAGCATCTACCAATCCCCATAGGTGCTGATTAGCTGAGAGTCTACTGTATAACATATGTGTATTGATTCTGTGTTTAGTATTTAAACTCTGGCTGTCAACTAACTTCTCTCTGCTATTGCCTCTCTTGGCCCACTCAACACAGGCCTCCCAGCTGCCCATTGAGTATTCCAGGCACTACTGCATCAGGGACTTACACTTGCTCTTTCGTGAGCCTGGAATCCTTTTCTATGGCATAGCTTCTTCCCTTGCCACCTCTAAATCTCTGCCGGAAGTTCTCCTGTACAGTGAGGTTTTCCCAAACCACCCTATTTAGAAGGCCAGTGCCTTATCCATTAGGCAACTGGGGCTTCTTCCCAAACCACGCTATTTAAAATACTTATCTCCAGTTAGCTCCCACTTTCCCCTTTTCCTGCTATATTTATTTATTCCCACAACACTTACCATCTTCTAACATAGTCTATAACTTATTTATATTGTTTATTGTCTATCTCTTTCTTCAGTATAAAGTTCCATGAGGCCAGTTAATTGTATCTCTTTTGTTCACGGAGGCATTTTCAGCATCTGTAACTATTTCTGCCATATAGTAGGTGATGAACAAATCCACAAGTTTTTACTTGAGTGTAATGATGAAACAATGATGGACAAATAGTGTTTTCAAAAACATGTGAATATGCTCATACAAATATTGCTACTATGCATGTACATTTGTGAGTAGTTGAATCTACTCAAATTTTTAGTTTCTCTGTTTTGAAATTCATTTTAACTTAATAAGAGCTTTATTATTTTGTCACAAAGGTAATCCATATATTGCTTAATCCCCCACAATTTTTTAATGTAGACATTATTATGCCATTTTACAGAAATTTTATAAAGTACAAGTGACTCTACCAAGATTAGAACTAATAGCTGAGATACGAACACACGCTTCTGTGACATTAATTATTATGCTATGGTGTCAAATACTACTACTCCTTATGACTCCTAACAGTCTTAACAATGCTAAAATACCAAGAGTGACAGTTTAAGCCAAAAAATTCTGGTCTGAGAAACTGACTAGCCTTGTAGAGCTTTGTGTTCTATTGATCTAATACAAATACTTTATGTTTGTATTATGCAAAATCTTTTGATATAAACATTATTTGTAGGAAAAATCATGTTTATTTTATAACTTTGTGTGTATAAACATGTGTGTAACTATTTTGTCCTATTATGAAAATTCAACTGAAAAATTATTAATAGTATTTTAAATTTTTATTTACATATTCAATATAAGTTATAAAATAAACAACCATTCATAACTTGTATATACCTTTTTCTCCCAAGCAAGAGCTAAACATTACATTGAATTTTGTGCTCACTATTTCAATTTAAAAAAAGTTTTGGTCTTTATAAGTAGGATATTATACCCCTTAACTTAATTAGTTCGTGTATAGAGCATCCCTCAAAGCATTATCTTTAGGGTATAATTGTCACCCAAATTAATATGATGAAAAGAGTCATGAATTCAGAGCACAGGAAATTTTAATGGAACCCAATAATGTTCAAAGTCATAACTGCAGTTATCACAGATTCCATAACTATTTACTCTTTACATTTTGCAAGAGATAAAATTTATTAATAGACAAAATGTTGAAACTGTTTTTCCTCTTTGACTTGAAAATATGCTGAAGAATTGGTTAGTTGGCATTAAATCAGAACAAAAATAGACTGTCTTTGATTTAGTTCTCTTCAAGAGCATTTAGGTCATAATTTTATTCTAATGTATCATAGCATGACACCATCTCAGAATAGTGGAGACTCATGACAGTACAGCGCTCATATCAAAAGATAAAGGTAAAATCCAGAGACATTTCTTTTCAAGATTTATACATATATTGCGATCAGAATCTCAAATGATAAAGGCAGAAACACAGATGCAAAGAAGATAAATTCATTTGAGGTCTTAGAACGGAAAATGTAAACAAGAGATTGCAAAACTGTCAAAACTGTCTTCCTGAAGAGAAAAGTCTAATAGGTTTCACCCTGCCTCTCCCTCAAAGAAGCAGATGAAGAAGCATGGTCTCAAAATAGTGTAATGTATAAAGCTGATTGCCTCAAATTACTTCACATTAAAAGTCATTAATGGTTTAATCCCAGTCTTGTTTAAAGAAAATTTAGGATACAAATTTAAATAACTATTAAATGTTAGTTACCTGTCCCTCATTTAAATCAGATATTACAAAAATACACCAAAACAAAATAACAGCAATAAAAAAGCAATAGCAATGACAAAACAAATTGGAGGGAGTACTTAGAAGAAAACCATACCTGATGAGGGGAGTTGTATTTCTTGTCACTAGTCAGTCGGTTGCCATCCATGGAGAAAAGGAAGCTTCTTCTTTTGACACTGTCTTCAGATTCAGATTTGGGAAACCTTTCTCCCTCTCCTTTGTTGTTTCCTTCAAGATGCACCCTCTGTCTTCTTTTCTTCCTTCGGTTCCTCCACTCCTTAGCACTTTTGGAGCTTAACTTTGATGCTTCTGAAGAACTTTCTAAGAGCTCTCCTAAGCCACCAATTCCACTGAAATCTCTTGAAGCGGCTGATGCTGCTGCAACTGCCTGTGTAAAACCAAGCAAGGCACTCTTCAGATAGAGCATATAACTTTGAAAACAGTTGACTGGTACAAATTTGCCATTTATGACCTATAACTACATGTGAAAATTATGTCTTCTGGTCATTTCATTCTGCTTTACTACAAGAGAGTTTGCTTAATAATGATACAATTTTAAATAGTATAAAGCAATATGCTAGCCTATGCATTAAGACAAGTCTCGTTTGGCACATCTTCTGAAGAGCCCCCACCCTGGCCCCAGCTTTTAAACTCTGTTAGATTAGCATCATTTCAGGGACAAGTGCTCTCTTAAAAATACCTTCTACCCTTCAAAGCAAATGTTCTCTTAGTAGTGGCTGCTGGTCTAATTAATATTTCAATTCCATCCATGGGCTTCCTCCTCCCAAGTGCGAGTGTGAACAACTGAATGGTATTTTTTTCCTTTTAAATCTGGAACAAAAGGCTTTTTCTTTTCTATTTTATGAGTTCAATGTATTTTAAGTGCCTACTATTTTACCTCTAGATAGAAGTAGTGGGGATATATTGGTTAGTTTATCGTTTTCCTTCATTTGAATTACATTTATTGCTATAGTTCACATGCTTGGGGTTATGTTAATCTCTGGGATTACATAACACTTTTAGTTTAAAATTTTTTAATGTTTCTAAATTATTTATGATTATAAATAATAAATTATTAACATATCAATCAATCATAAATAATTATTCAAGGGATTATGAGAACTTCAAATGTTTTCTTTCCATTTTTCAGCACTGAATATATTTAGGCCTTTTTTACTTCTGTACATGAGAAAGAAACACAGCCTGCTCTGAGGTGAAGCATGGCAAATGTTTTTGTATTTTCACTTACATGAATAGTATTTTTAGACTGGAAATGATCTAACCATGACTAGAGAGGATATGAAATAACAGTATAGTGCATATCAAAGCTGAGTTCTCATTAAGTATATTCCTGTTTTGAAGCATAATCAAGGAAGTGGAAATGATTAAATTATGAGAATATTGGTTCAGATCTTTACATATGTCATTACTAAGTACGAACACCTTTAATTTGTCTCCCATTTTGTTATATCTTCTCTGCTAGTCTATAAATTACATCAGAATTTTATCATATATTTTTGTGCACATTGCCTAGCATGTCGCTAATACAAAAAGGTCTCAGTTACTGTTTGGTGAATAAAAATGAAAAAAGACATCATACTGTCAATTGTCTCAGACACTGAGGTTGGATTGGGGGAAGACAAGACATACTTAGACTTGATTTTTCAAAATATCATAAAAGACTGTCAGAATGATCTATATAATAACAATGTATTTTAGAAAAGAATGAAGATGAAACCCATTTATAAAGCTTTGACAACATGTTGTGTTCTATGTTACTTCTTTCCCAAGGAGAAGCAAACTCTCCTTAGTAGATTCCATTTCTGAATCTCATCTCAACTAAAAAAAAAGGGTAGTACAGATTTTCTAGGATTAACACAACCCTAGGATGGGAACCATAGTACTACACATAGTACTAAAAATATATGTTGAGTTACACAATGCATAAAATGTAACACAGGTATTTGTTTATATTGAATACTGTATTCATTATGGAAACCCAGATCTAAAACTCAGTATAAGACAATGCCCAGCATTTAAATGAATTATTAATTCAGAATTTGGAGATTTATAGAATTGCCTATAGTCAAATAGCCAGATTTTTTATTGAATTCATGATCATCAGTATCACTGCTAATATCAGTGATGAAAAATAAGACATATTAAGGGTTCTTTTTAAAAATGAATAAGTTTAATATAAATATGCTTAAAATAAAGTGAATAAATAAAATACTTTTCTGTATCAAGTTAACTATAGTTTCATAGTACTTGATACAGAGGGGATACAAAATATGCACCATTTGTTGAAAGAATGAATAAATTCCTTTTTTTTCCAAATAGAGTCCTTAATTCACCTTTGCACTTTATATAGACAGAAACATGCAAAACACAGTGCTAATCATTTATTTACTTGCTTGTTGTTAGAAACAAAGGAAGTGGTGGTAATATTCCCTTGCCATAATCCTGAAACTCATGTTCATTTAAATCACTTCTGGAATTTGTTTTGCATAAGACATGATTTCCCTACCTATTTTGGGTAACAGTTCGAATAACTCAAAACCAAAACAGATTTTTAAGGCAAGGACGGTAACTTCCCGACACAACACATTTTCTTTGTCACTCATCAACTCAAATTTGTCACTTGTTCCACTTCCAGTGATTTAACAATCCCTCAAAGGCAGATGTTTCCTGTCCCTCCCATGGCTGTGTACCTGTTTATACCTACCTCTGTGACATAGCCAACGACCTGCTTATTTAGGCTCATAGTGTTACTTTTACAACTAGCTTGCGAATTTCTCTTGTAATAACTAACAAGTTCTTAACATTTACACAGAAAATAACCTTTTTCTTTTCTTATAACATTGCTGTGTGATTCAAAATAGGCTCTGTAACTCACTGTATATCTTGTGTCTTTAAAAATGAAACCACATGGTCACCTTTGATTATACTTGATTTTAAATATAAAACCCAGTTTTAAAATTCCATTCAAGACTACAAGACATTAATAACTATACCTGTTTCAGTTCTACCCCTAATTATATCAGATCTCTTAAATACCACTATTTCTAATTTTGTCCTAAAACTTACTCCTAAATTTTTCCTATCAGACCACTGTACACTACCATAGCATATCCTATGGTGGGCACTATTAGATATTTAAAGATCACAAAGCAAGTGTCAAAAACAATTATGATGATCTAGAACAAAATATTTGTTTCTTTATGAAGATTTGTCCTTCTCTGTCTTTAAAAGTTGCATTTGATTTGTAAGTCCACTGAGTTGAATATGTCATTTTTTTTATGTCTGAACAATGACTACCACTAGGAGGTCCCTCAAAAAATTTTTAAAAAAAATTGAAGTGATGCTAAGCTTTATTAAGTCATTGATTAGATAGTAATTTTTGAAAAGCAACAGGTGGTTAGCAAGACTCAAACTGGATCACCAGTGATCTCTTTGGGTAGACTCCCTCTGTCTTCAACCCCCTCCTCTCTTTCAAAATGGGCTATTTCCTGGCTACTGTGACCTGTGTTGTCCATAGGGAACTAAAATTGGTTTGGTACTGTGCCATCCCAGTCAGTATTAAAACTCTGGTTTAAATTTTTGGATGTGTGAATCTGAAGCTGAGTCAAATAATGACTTTATTACTAGAACCCATAACTGACCTTTAAATGAAAAGAACTGACATATTTTAGCTGGTCTAATTAAGATGTAGATAATTAGGTTCCCTAAATCTCTGTTAGACATAGTGCACTTTTTCTTCTGAATTAAAACTATTATACTCTTAATTGATGCCATATTTTACCCTACGGTGGCTGAATTTCAGAATATATTTTTATTCTTGTACTGTGTGTAGCACTTTCAAGCATATTGCTGTTTTTATAAATGATAATAAAATAATCTAATATTTTAAAATACAATGATATGCAGTCTATCAATATTTATTTTAACATTTATTTAAAAAATTTGAAAAAGAACTTCTTTGCTTTATAGATAGCTATTTTATATCATTATCTTACAAATGTGTTTTAATTATAGTGATCTGAAATAAATGCTTAAAGACTTGAAATATAGTATAACTTTCTGGCAAGAATCAGGTATACTTTATAGTTAGGTTTTTAACTATCAACAAATTTGTTTATAGGTTTCCTAAAAAATTAATAAACTATACACATTTTAAGAAAGAAAAAAACTGTATTAAAATCATAATATTCAATGATATGATGAAGATAGCAAAGCCAACATGTTCAGCAAATGCTAAGTATATGGCTGGGCTGGGTAACCAGCTAAGCAATTCATTGTTAAATTCCTGTCTCATCAAAAATGCCGCAGAAAAAGAGCTAATGCTATATGTTGTGTATATGCAAAGTAACTCAGAATTATCTGATATTTAAAATTTGAACCTACAAATTCCAAGGATATACTGCTATTCAAATAATGTTTCAAATATCTAGAACCATCTATATGAAAAAAAAAAAATACCATGCATCAGAAAGTCACCATGTGCAAAAGTGATTTGCACGTCTTTTTTTGCCCAAGACATAGTAACATGGATCAGATTTGCTCTCCTTCTTGAAACAACCAGTAATAAAACAGACAGGATACATGTAGCAGTGGTTTTGAAGACACTGAATGAAGAAGGAGACATTGGGTAAAGTATTCAGAAGGATTTTCAGTATTCAGAAATAGGAAATAAATTGTCTTAGACTAAATTCTGTCCTAGTACTACCTAACAAATCTTCTAAGGTTTGAAAATGCAAAAGAATCAAACTGTTTATAAGTAATGTAACTATGTCCCCAAACAAGGATCAAGAATTTTCATAGGAATACAAAAATACTCAGCACCAAAAAAGGTAAAATGAACAGTGTCTGGAATTCGACTGAAGATTGTCATGAATGCAAAAAAAATCAGGAATATGTGGTATATGACCAATAACGAAGGAAAATATTAATTAAAAACCAAGACCTAATTAACACAGATTATGAGTACAACACAAAAAGCATAATCAAACAAACAAAAAAGCTTGATAAACTCTACTTCATCAAAATGAAAAACTTTTATCTTAAAAAGTACTGAGAATTAAACAAGTTGTAGAATGGGAGAAAATATTTGCAAAGCATATATACCACAAAGGACTAAAAGACTTAAAGGAGTAAAAGACTTATTTCTAGGATATATAAAATATATTAAGATGACTCAAAACTCAAATAATAAAACAAACAGCTCAGCTAATACAATGGGCAAAAGATTTAAAGATCCATTTCATGATAGAAGGTGTCTACATAGAAAGTGAGAATATGAAAAGATACTCAACATTGTTACTCATTAAGAAAATGCAAAACAAAACAACAATGAGATACTTAGTAGAATGGCTAATAAGACTGACCATACCAAATGTTGGCAAAGATGTATTTGAGGCAGTGTAACTCTCTCTGACAAGAATTAGATCTCACTATGTCTTCCCATGACTTTCACCTTTCAATTTGTTTTTTTTCCTTTTAATCAAATACTGCTAGTCTATCTCTTCAAGACATAAATGCCCCATTCACCATGCCCCTAGTCCAGCCTTTAATATTAATGAGAATTTAAGTTGGAATCCAGTAGTAGCAAATGCCTTCTGATACTCTGATAAGGGCTGTAGCAAACAGCACTTGTGCTACAGAAACCTCAAAGAATGGTTAATAGTAGGTAGACATAAAGCTTTCTTGTTAACATTTGAGATTCATTAACTTCAGAATAAAACTGCAAATGTTATAATTAGGAGTGAAACACAGTGTTTGAAAGTAATAGTTATCCATCGTTTTCAAGTTAAACTGAATATCATATTCTCCACTCAGGTTATGAGACAATAGCTTAGTTAACCTTCCTTATCCCAAATATGATTTCAACTCCCAGCTAATTTTCTAAAATACAGAGGGTGCCAAAAAAAACCGTATACCCATTTTAAAAAAGAAAGAACTATTAAAATTGTAATACTAAATATATACTGATAACCAAAGATGAATGCAAGACACCTTTGACTTCTACAATTACAGGAGATGCTCAAAGTGGTTACCACCAGCGTCCAGACACTTCTGGTTGTGGCGAATTACTGCTTGAGCAACATTAACCAGTGTCCTCTTGGATCACTGCACATGCCATTTCAATTTCTTCCTGAAATACCACCAGTGTAGCTAGTTTTGTATGGTACACCACATCCTTTGAGGTCCCCCATAGGTAGAAGTCAAGAGGTGTTCAGTCAGCAGGATGTGGGGGAAACTCAAACAACATTCTCGAATTTCAAATACAACTTCAAAATGGTTTTGCACTCCTCAAATGAGAATGGCGCTTTAGCTATTCTCTTTGACTGTCTTGTCACACGGTGACGCTATCACTCATTTGATAAATGCCATCTTTTGAGTGAACATCACACTACACATGGTTACCATGATTCGATTCAACTTCATAAAGTAATACATAGATAACATCTTTTAAAATGTGTATATATTTTTTGGCACCCCAGATATAATGTGTAAAATGTTTGACTTCAGAACAATTTTCGGTTTGAATAATTTTCTCTTTTCTAATAACAATGCCTGTATACCAAATGAAAAGCCAATTCCAATTTAACTCCTATAGTACAAAAATATTCTTACTTAAAACAATGGCAATAATAATAGTAATAATAATAATAAAGCTTTGCTTATTATCACTCAGTACCTGAGCTTCTTCCTGTTGCTTTTTAAGCTGTTCGAGCATTTGCTGAAATTCAGCCTCTTTCTGTTCTGCCTCTTCCAAGGTGGCCTGGTTCTGTTCCTCATAGGCCATGGCCACTACAGCCAGGATCAAATTCACCAAATAAAAAGAGCCCAAGAAAATCACCAGGACAAAAAATATCATGTATGTTTTCCCAGCAGCACGTAACGTCTGAGGGGAAAAAAGGGTCATTTCATCAGTACTTTATATAATGTCAGTGATGATCTGATCACTACAATTAGATAGCCAGGAGATGAATACTTTTTAGCATTCAAGGTATTGTGACCAAGATTTTTTCTTTGTTAAAATGCGCGTGCGCGCGCACACAGACACACACACACACACACACACACACACACACACTAAATTATCTAAAGCTTCACCGGTGTCATTTGATATAAACCCACACATTTCAAATTAGTACATATTGGATATATTAATATATTTGAACCCCACAAAAATACTCTTCTTAGAGTCCATAATGCAGGACAATATTACAAGTGATTTTCAGTGGCGTTCCACTTCCACTACAGCTGACCCTATACCATCTAGAGACACACATCTTCCTTCCCATTCTTCTAGCCCCAATTAATCATAGGTTTAATTTAAAATTTTTATATAATTGATTTAAAAATATTTTTACATGCTCTTTTTTATATCCACAACTAGATTATGAATTCAAAGTCATAAACATTCTTTGCATCCTTCATAGGCCTTAGTAGAATGCCTTCCATGTACTGACTGAATGAACCACTGGGATTCTAGGCACACTTGCCTTATATAGGACCCTCCTCTGTATTCTAGAGACTTATAGACAAGCATCCGTATTTGTCATTTCATAAATGTTCATAAAATTAAATCCCATGCATGTTAATTTGAACCTTCCTGCTATGTCTTGAATGCTATGTCCCTCCAAAATTCACATGTTGAAATCCTAATGCCCAGTGTGGTGGTATTATTATAGAAAGAGGGCCTTTTGTGAGGTGTTTAGGTCATGAAGTTGGAGCCCTCATGAATGGAACCAGTGCATTATAAAAAGAGCCTCCACTGAGATTTCTAGTCCCTCCCCACTGGGGGATGACACAGTGGGAAGTCATCAGTTATGAATCAGGAAGGAGGCTCTCGCGAGAATGCGAACATGTTGATGTTTTGATTTTGCGCTTCCCAGCCTCTAGAATTGTAAGCAGCAAATCTCTGTTATTTATAACCTCCCCATCAGTGGCATTTTGTTATGTTAGCCCAAATAGACTAGACACTTACCAACTGGTAAAGGTTCTCCCAGTAGTCTTGTGTCATGAGTCGAAATAAAGACAAGAAAGCCCAGCTAAAAGTGTCAAAGCTTGTGTAGCCATAGTTGGGGTTTCTACCAGCCTTCACACAGATGTAGCCTTCTGGACACTGGCTGTAAGAGAAAAATGGAGCTAAGGTTAGCATAGCAATTATTGCTATTTCAATCTATGTTGATTTATAGGAATTGTCAAAACCCAGAGTTGCGGTCTGTGATGAATTTTCTTGCCCTTCATTTCCACAACACTTTAGATAATTGCTCACAGTGAAACTGTTATCAGATGAAATCTATTAGGAAAACCAATAGAAAAATCTAGGTGCAAAGGAGTCAGATTTATAGACATTTAGGATGGCAGAGAGGCAGCAACCACTTATTTTTGTCTCTGACACCGTCAAGATGGCACTCTTTACAAAGTGGCAAGAATCAACAATTAAAAATAAAAAGACAGAAAACAGCCAAAGGGTAGTAAATCACTTAATGAGCTCCTTCATTAACCACTTCTGTAGAATTTTCCAAAATAAAATTTATATTTTAAAACCATTTTAGATTTACAGAAAAATTGCAAAAAGAGTACAGACTTCCCAGGTATTTCACACCCAGTTATCCATATTATTATCTTATGTTGGTAGGGTCATTTTCAATCAATACTGATACATTATTATTAACCGAAGTCCATACTTCATTCAGATTTCCATAGTTTCCTCCTAATATCCTTTTTATGTTCCAAGACCCCACCCAGGATACCACATTTTATTTAGTCATTATGGCTTCTCTTGGCTGTGACAGTTTCTCAGACTACCCTTGTGCTAATCCTTGACAGTTTTGAGTACTAGTCAGATATTTTGAAGAACGTCCTTTAATTGAGATTTTTGTCAGATTTTTTTTTCATGATTAGATTGGATTATAGATTTTTGGGAGGAACACCACAGAGATGAAGTATCATTATCTTCACATCATATCAAGGGTACATATTATCAATATGACTTATCATTCTTGATGCTCACTTTCATCACCTGACTTGAGGTAGTGTTTTATCAGGTTTCTTCACTGTAAATTTACTCTTTTCTTTTTCTTTGGATCAAAGTCACTATGTGCAGCCCAAACATAAGGAGTAAGGAGTTATGATCCACCTTTTTAAAGCAGAGTATGTACATAAATTATTTGGACTTCTGCATAAGAGATTTGCCAATTATCACTCATCTATAATATCTATCTATTATCTATCTATCTATCTATCTTCTACATAATCTACAAAGGCTGTCAGAAAGTATCCAGCCACATAATGTGAAAAACAGAGGTATTTATGGCTGAATTTTTTTCTGGACAGTCCTCATATATTTTTATATGTAATCTGTGCCTAGATTAACCTAAACATGAGGTCATATTCTTGTCTCCAGCTCTATTTCATTACCACAGGATCTCTCTATCTGGACTTCTCCCTTTGCTTATCTGTAACCTCTTACTCCAAAAGTAAGAAGCCTG
The DNA here is from genome assembly GCA_004026885.1 of Lyroderma lyra. Taxonomy (NCBI): domain Eukaryota; kingdom Metazoa; phylum Chordata; class Mammalia; order Chiroptera; family Megadermatidae; genus Lyroderma; species Lyroderma lyra. The sequence goes on from PVJL010003988.1 coordinate 55,033, forward strand.
GCTTCTGTCATCTGCTATCCATATACCTAATATACACTTATACTTATTTCAGGATCGTTAATCCATACTCCCATGGGGACAACTTTATCAACTAGAGTTCCTTTTGCTGTTAGTCTTACAGTCTCCACTCGTTTCCTAAATTATTTAGATTAGCATTTATTCTCCCACCTACTTCAGTGAGGTTATTTTATTCAACTAAGTGTATTTAGATACTTTTGTGTCATTCTGTATTTCAAACTGAGATCCCTTAACCTCACAAATGATTTTTTTAAAATTGGCATATGCTGTTAACTCTTCGTGCTGTAAAGTTCTGTAAGTTTTGACTTACACTTACTGAATCATAAAAAATAGTTTCTCCACCCCCCAAAATACCCTGTGCATAACCCAGTCAGCCACCTACCCTGAACCCCTGAAAAACACTGATATTTTTACCATCTCTATTTTTTATTTTTTTAAGAATATCATATAATTGGAATCATATAGAATATAACTTTTTTTAGATTGGCTTTTCATTAATATAGATTTAAGGCTCATCAATGTCTTTTTGTAACTTGATAACTCATTTCTTCTTAACACTGAATAATATTTCATTCTATGAGTATACCAGTTTGTTTATCCATTCACATATTGAAGGACATCTTGATTGCTTCCAGTTTCTTGTGATTATGAATACAGTTGCTATAAATATTCACATGCAGGTCTTTGTGTGGACATAAATTTTCAAATAAATTGGCTAAATACCTAATTACAGAATTGCATGGTAAGACTGGATTTATTTTGTAAAAAACTGCCAAAATTAAGGTGATGGAAAGAGAAGTCACATTAGGTGGTGAACTTATTATACATCAAGTTGACAATGCACTGTAGAATTGTATGCCTGAAACCTATGTAATCCTTGCTAACAGATGTCACCCCAATAAAAAAAAAACAAAACTGCCAAATTGTCTTCCCAAGTGGCTATACTATTATGCATTCCCACCAAAAATGAATGAGAATTTGTGTTGTTCTGCATACTCATCAGCAGTTGATATTGACAGGACTTTTTTTTGGGGATTTCAGTCATTCTAATGGGTATATAGTAGTAAGTCATTGCTGTTTTAATTCTCAATTTCCTAATGACAAATAATGCTGAGCATTTTATATATCCATATTAGCTACCTGTATATATTCTTCTGTAATGTGTCTGTTTAGAATTTTTTGCCTGTTTTTAAATTGAGTTGTTTGTTTTCTTTTTGTTGAATTTCGAGTGCTTTGTATATTTTGGATACAGATCCTTTCTCAGATATGCAACTTGCAATATTTTCTCCCAGTTTATGGCTTGTCTTTTTATTCCCATTAGTGTCTTTGCAGAGCAGAAAAATTTAATTTTAATAAAGTCGAACTTGCCATCTTTTTCTTTCATGGATTGTGCTATTGGTTACTTTTAAAACTCTTAACCAAATCCAAAGTAATGTAGGTTTTATCCTATATTTTCTTAAAGGATTTTTATAGCTTTATGTTTTACATTTAGGTCTGCATTTAATTTTGAGTTAAATTTTGTGTAAGTGTAAGATCTATATCTAGGTCCATTTCTTTGCATATGGATCTGCAATTGTTCCATCAACATTTGTTGAAAACTATTTTTGTCTCTATCTAATTGCATCTGCCTCTTTATCAAAAATTAGTTGACTATATTTTTTTCGCTTTCTTTTTCATTGATCTATGAGTACATGTCTAGTATTTTCCAGTACCATAGTGTCTTGATTATTATAGACTTATTAGAAGTCTTAAAATTGGATAGATATCCTCAGAATTGTATTTGACATTTAACAATAGGGTAGCTATCAATTTACCATGTAAATTATATAACCTATAGTAGGTACTTAATAAAGGGAATGATTATTATTGTTTAATAGGAGTAAAGTATGGATTAACCAACCTTATCCAAAATTTTATCTAGTCTTTTAAATCATCCATAATAATAAAAAATAATAGGTAATATGCAATAAATACTTATGGACCAGGTACTAGTCCAAGTGCTTTATGTATATTAAGTAATTAATCACCTTAACAGCCCTAAAACAGAGGTGATACTACTCTCCTCATTTTAGAAATAAGTAAACTCAAATACAGAGAACTTAAGACATTTTCCAAAGTCAAAGGGTTTGTAAATGATGAAGTTAGTATTTGAACCCAAGTATATACATCTGAACTTTAGAGCCTATGCTTTTATTCACTCTACTCGCCTAACAAAGGTTAGGGAAACTATTAGGGGAAAAAGTTCTCCCCTAAGCTCCATCTCTGTGACTGGTATATGTTTTTAATAACCCTCTTAATTGTTATGGCCAAACCAATTTTTAATTTGCAAAATATGTTCTGTGTAAGTTGTGTTATCTAAAAGTCACTTACTATTGCTATCCTTTCACTTCTAAAAATTTCACTCTGTACCCTGACTTCAAATTATTTGACAATATTCTTGGGAAAATAAGTAAAGTTTGAGAGACTAGCTGGATAACTAAGATATTACAGCATCTGTTCCTATAGAATGAGACCAAAAAGAAGTGTTAAGTATGCAGTTTCAGACTTGAACATGCCTTTGACATCAATCTGCCCCAAGGCCTCTTTGCACACAGGGTTTCATGCTATTTCAAGAATATTAAGTCTTTTAAAGTAGTTTTTCCAACTGGATGTGTACCCTGAAGACCATGTTATATTCTGGAATGTTACCAGCCATACAGAGCAAGACTTATCCCATCAGCACATATTCACATCAACTAAAACATGCCCATGTTGTGTTTCCTTTCCTGTATTTCTTAAATGGCTCTGATAAGTTTACAGAAAAAAACAGACTATGGGCCTTCACACTTTGGAACAATAATTCAGAAACTTTGCAAAAAAGGTCTTTACCCAAAAGAATGATTTTTAAAGGCTGTGAGTTTAGGACTAATAGCAATCCAGTAATATAGAGAAGGTACTTCTGAAGTAGGCAGCACCACTCTTTATTTTCTACATATAATGCTATTCTTATGTATTTTTTTCTTTGCTTTTTTCCAAAGTGGTTTATAGCTTTAAAAAATGTATATATTCCTTACCCTGCATCTGAGCCATTTCCACAGAGTAAAGGGTCATTTTGTCCATCCAAAACATAGAAGTGACCTGTTAATGTAAAAAAATTAACCATTTCATTTCATATCATTAGGAATGATATGACATTAGGAATAAATGAGAGTTTGACTATTTCAGTTATTTCCAAAATGGACACCAATCAGTTATATTTACAAAGAAGGCTTCACACCCACAGCCTCAACTATTTATAGTTGAAAACTCATTCAGCAACAGCTAAGGTTAACATTGTAGCAATATTTCTTACTGTCATCTTCAATGTAATCTTTCCAGTTAAATGTGCTCATTGTTACATTAACAAATGTCGCATTTGAATCCACTGTGCCATTAAAGAAGGAAGTTGTGTTGCTTTCAAAGGTGGAACCACTTGGGGGCCACTGCAGGCATTTATTCCTCAGGTTGCCCATGAAGAGCTGCAGCCCGATCAGTGCAAACACGCTCAGACAGAACACGGTCAGGATCATGACATCCGAGAGCTTCTTCACAGACTGGATCAGGGCTCCCACAATGGTCTTCAGGCCTGAGGAGAGAGAACGATAGGCGGGGTGAGGAAGAGTGTGGGAACCACAGTGTCTTCTTAATAGTCAGCCATATGCATTCTCTTTCCCCACAAACATTCGCTTGGTTGTTTAGACATCAAAGCTTTATAGACAGCCAGATGGTTTGGGAAATGGATGAAGAGCAGATTTTATTTATGAACAGTGTGCTTTCTGGAGGTTAAAAATGAAAGTGAATATCTAGGCAGGAAGTTGTGTGTGTGTGTGTGGTTTCACCAGCTGCCACAAACATGTAAAGACAAACTTGCAAATTTTTTTCACTTGAGATTTTATGTTTCAATAAACTATTATATTTCCCTCCAACCCATTCTTTATACTAGCCTCCAAATAGCAATAATTTGGAGGAGAAAAGAATGTAAAATGATAAAATTCCCATGCCATGTGCATGCTATTCAATAATAATCTTTTCTCCTTCGTAAAAGAAGATTCATTTTCAAAGCAGATCTTCAGTGAGTGGTGAAATCCAAATCAGTTAGCAAAGCCATGGTAAAGCTTTTTTAAGAATGTAAAAGAGAAAACTTTACATAATAAAAGGAAAAATAGCAAGAGAGGAAGAGGACAAAACATTTTTTTATACACATTTCATGCAATTCTGTTAAACTCAAAGGCTGACTTGATAAGTAAGCATGTAATTTCTAAAATTTTAGGAACTGAACCGCATTGAAACATCATTTGGCATTCTTGAAAGTGACAAGCAAGGATAATAAGCAACATGGCTAATGTAAGCTTGATTTGAACCTCAGTACTATTCTAGTAAATTTAGTCAGCCTCGGTGTTTAACCTAGCTCTCACCTGGAATGACTGAAATTGTTTTCAATGCTCGGAGAACTCTGAATGTTCTCAGTGCTGAGACATTGCCCAGGTCCACAAACTCTGTCACATATCTGCAATAGGGAGTTCACACACAAACACAACAACACACAAGAAAAGTTGGAGATATAAGGGGCCTACCATCTTACACCAGTTGCTTCTTACCTGGGATTACAGAAATAGTTTTCAGAGCTCTCAAGACTCTGAAAGTTCGAAGAGCTGAAACATTGCCTAGGCTTACAAATTCTGTTACATACCTGTAGAATTAAATCAGAGTTACTGAGAGTTTTGGCAAGGTTTATACTAAATAAAGAATGAAAGCTGGTTTGGGTATATAAAGCCCCTTGAGTTTAACAAATGGAACTGCTGTAGACCGCAGGGTGCCATATGCTAAAAGCTGCTTTTAAGGAAGAAAATTGTGTTGCTTTTTTTTTTATATTTATTTTTATTGTTAGACTTGTGTTGCTTTATTTCAGTGTAATTTTCACTAATATGAACAAGTTTGTTTGCAAAACTAATCAAAGTACAGTGGTGTTATTAAATTATAGTCAATGAATAACTTCATTTTGATGAAGTCGAAGGCTATATAACATGAAAGTAATTTCATTTATTGCTCATTTACCAGATAAATTTATCTTGCAGTATGTATTCTAATATGTATTCTCAAAATATATGGGGCATGGAGTTAATTTGGCTAATAAGGCAGACTCTACATTTAAAATATGTCACAACAATCTGACTTATGCTGCAACTGTTTTCATTACTTTTAACTTAACAATTTTTCACAAATACTCACGCCATCACAATGACACTGAAATCCAGCCAGTTCCATGGATCACGAAGGAATGTAAAATCTTCTAAGCAAAATCCTCTTGCCAAGATTTTTATAAGAGACTCAAAGGTATAGATTCCAGTAAATGTGTACCTAGAAAAGTCATCCAATGAAAATTAACAATTTTGTTTGAACTCTTAAAAATAGATGTTTTCAAAGATAGCAAATTCTATCCTTTTGTGATTTTTCTTTTCTTATTTTTTTTGCTTTTGTTTTTTTTTTTTTTTTTCTTTGCTTTTTGGTATGTGGGTAGCTCCCTGACTGGGAGCAGCGCCAGCGCCGAAGCCTTAAGCCACTACACCACCAGGGAACTCCCCTCCTTTTGTGATTTTTCAATCCATGAAAATTGTGTCCCTTATTTTTACTTACCTAAGAATCTACTAGCTTAATTAATCTTACAAGTCTGAGTAAAGGGATAAATCGAAGAGATATCTTCCTCAAAGAATGTGATCTTGTTTGCTATTGAGATTTTAGAATAATAGTTTCATGTCTTTTATGGGTAATCAAACTTGACCCTCCAAAACAGGCATGTAGCCCGCCAGCAACCCAGGACAGCTTTGAATGCAGCCCAACCCAAATTCTTAAAACATTATGAGATTTCTTTTTTGTGACCTTTTTTTTTTTTTTTGCTTATCAGTTATTGTTAGGGTATTTTATGTGAGGCCCAAGACAATTCTTCTTCCATGTGGCCCAGGGAAGCCACAAGGTTGGATACCACTGCTCTGTAACAACAGTGAATGATACATAGTGCAAGCAATATATGTAGTTTTCAAATTCCTAGAAGCCAAACAAAAAAGTAAGAAGGAACAAGTGAGCTTCATTTTCATAGTATATTTTATTTAAACCAATATATCCAAAATACTATCTTTCCAACAATGAAGAGTAGCCAAATTTCAAGTTTCAATAGCCACATGTGGTTGCTGTCTCCCTCACTGGATAGTACAGCTCTAAAGTTAACATTTCTTAGATGCCTTTACTTATAATAAAATATTTAATTATTCAAATTTTTTAATGATTATAATTATTTTTAGGGATATTTTACATGTCTAATCTGGAAAATATAATTTCCTTTTGTTCATCTTTTAAGAGTCAAGCATAGAGTTATAAAACTACTTCTCTCTCTATTTTTTTTTTCCAAAGAAACTTTTCAGTTCATTAGTATTTAATGTGTGTGTGTGTGTGTGTGTGTGTGTGTGTACACAATTACCGAAATTCAGGAATAAACAAAATTCCTGAATCTAACCTTGCATTAGCTACTCACTCTGGGCAGTTGGGCCAAATCATTTAAACATGCTCAAATCCAAATTTCAGCCTCCAAAATGGTGAAAGACTTTTCATTTACTGTTTGATATAATGCATTTCTAGCCCTTCCCTCTGTGAGTGTTGACAATATAAATTATTTTGGTTTCTTCAAAAAAATAAAGTACTTGTTTTTCAACATTGTATTCTTTCAAAAAGTACAATTTAAATTTATTCTTAAGGTTATTTTGCCCAAGCCACAAATTTTTATTTCCTCTAATTAAAATTCACCATATTTTTTAGCCTACCAGAATTTTATATATGAAAAAAAATTAGGAGTGTTATTTTTGCATTATTTTCTGTGGAAGATTTTCTCATATGAGGAACAAAGAAATCAGAGGAAAATGTGTTGAAAGTTATTGCAAGGAAGAGTGTTTTAGAACTTAACCTCTGAAACAATGCTTTGCGCAGAACAGGTATTCAGAAGCACCTCGTAGCAAATTAAATTGAACAGGTGAGAATCAAGGACACCTGATCTTTCTTGGCTCTGTACCCACGAGGCTCCTAATCATCCTGTTGATTCTGTCCATGTCACCAGGTGTCCCCCCACCCCCCGTATTACGGTGTCTACGGAAGTACCTTGTCTTACATAATATGACCTTCACTGTACAATATGGTCCTTAGGCTCTATCTGTGAGTGCCACCTCTTTGTATAGGGACTGTTTCTGTTCTCAAGGACTTCTATTTTTATGTCTGAACTGAGTTATCTTTTCATTGGACTTTGGGTCTTCTCTTTTTCTGTAACCATTAATATTTAGCTAATTTTCCTGCTGCTTTGCTGTCAAGGGACGAGATAATTGATCAGGAAACCTGTGAAAAGTTTCCCAAAGGAAAGATGTTAAGTCAAACTTGTGTAAGGCTGTGCCTGTTATTATAATGGATATAGTCAGTTCTAAAAATGACTTTACAAAGAGAGACCTGCATATATTCAGGTGTCCTCTTCTCTTTTTAATAATGATATACAAATAAGTGAAACGTATGCATGTTTAAATACTTCAATCATTTCTGCTGGTAAAAGTACATAAAGAATAGTTTTATATAGGTATGTCCATTTGTTAACCTCCAAATCGTAAGTGGTAACTGAGAATTTTGTTAAATGGCTTGTTTCAATATAAAACTGGATTCTTTACTGAAATGATTTCTAGGGAGCATTTCTAAGCTACTGTGAAAAAAAAATCTTCAACGTGTTAAGTCACCGGCGAATGATAACTTAGGATGCTGCAATAAATCTTCATTGAAATCTATAAAAATACTTAGAAATAACAGTGGCAGTATTTATTGTAATAACTTGTCTCCCATTGGACATTAATTTTAAAAATATAACAAAAGATCATACTAAGTTTTTTTCACTAAACCAAATAACTATTGCACTATACTATACAATATTCGTAAATAGCCTATAAAACCTAAACACTTTGTTTCACTAAAAAAATGTTTGTTTGTCATGAGTAACCTCATATGTGACTGGTAAATTAGGGAATAATGTTGTTATAATGTAGAAATTGTGTTAGTTAATGTACAATTTTCCTTGGCATACTTATGTTTTAAAACAATAAGGGGCATCTTTTCCCTACACTTAACTAGAACATCCTTAGCAATAAAAGAAAGCCTTAATACTAAAGCAGACAATTAATAGAAGTGCCTTCTTTATTGTAAAAAGGGGCTACTTTAACTTGTCCAAGAACTACTGTGCCTCTGTATTACAATATTGAATCAAGTGTTTTATTTCAATGACATCACAGTGATGTCCTCAGGGTCTCCATCTCAAGAGAAAAAGGGTAAAGCCCAGGATCTGAGACCACAAAGGAGTTGTTGGATGTGATTGTAGGTACAAATGTCTATAGAGATTTAAGTGGACTAGTATCTTTTTACTGGGATTGTTATTATTTTTATTAGTGTTCTAATTACAATGTTTCCTAAGGTTTGAGTTATCTTCCCTTTATCATGCTTTTCCCTTAAGCCTTGTTATTTTTGAGCAGAATTTTGCAGAGACATTTTATTTCTTTAATGGAACACATCTGTGGTGTTTTAGCACACATGCTGTGTCTAAATAAACTGTATCTGAATATAATTAAACATTTATGTAACTTAAATACCTAAATGTGTTGTTCCTAAATTTAACAATATAACATATAAACAAAATGCCTAATATAACAATATAGAGCTAAACACCTGAACTTACTTTATCAGAATATAACGTACTAGAATAAAATAATTTTATTCATCAATTACTTTAATGGTTATTGTATTTTATCTAAAATACATAACTATGATTGAGTATTAACATTTATGCTAAATGCTTGATTTAGTTTATCAGCTACTGTACACTATAACTTTTCTTAAATAGATACTATCTTGAATTTGTTGGGAAAAAATATTAACCTTATAGAAGAAACCCCTCCCAAAAAACTTCCCTTATCTTCTTTCGTATTATGAAAATAACTTCTTAGAGATATTTAGCCTGACTTCAAAAAGTAGAAACTGTAAGTCAGACCATAACTATAGGAGATTGCTAGAATATTTGAGTGTGCATCTCTCATTGCAAAAAGTTATTCCTACTTACTCTACATTCTTGGTCCAGTCTGGAGGGTTACTCAGGGTCATAAATACACAGTTAGTCAAAATAGTGCACATGATGAGCATGCTGAATAAAGTGGATTAGTTAAGGAATAAATGCTAGTACATTATGGCCATTTACAAGTGATCCAACATAAACAAAAAAATCACTAACACAAATTGCCTGTGAAATTATTCTTATTTGCTTTAGAACAATGGCAAAAATAACAAGAAATTTACAAGCCTGTCATTTATTCTTTGTCCACTCTTTTTTCATTTTATATCATTTCCTCACAAAACTGAATTTACTTGAGATTTCTGTTTGAAGCAAATGGGAATTTTGCATTCCAGTCAGCTGCATGAAATTGCACTGAAGGGGAAACGACCATTCTTTAGTAAGTTTATAGTATAATATAGTTACTATAAGTAAATAATGTAAGTAAAAGTTGTTGTTTAGATATAATTTAAAATATCCACTGACTGACAAAATATGAATGAACACAAGATAAGGGAATGTAATGGAAGAAGGGAAGAAAAATAGACCCAGGTGCTAAAGATACAGAACCAATTAAGGCAAAAAAGTTTGAACATTTAGTAATGTAGATAATAATACTAACCACAATAGACTACATTTCTTTAGCAAAGGTTATATATGATCTAACTGAGGTTAATAAAAATATGAAGCTACACTGTTCTTCCTACTGTACAATGTGTTTCATTTACATATTCAATACTGTAGTTGCATTTTTACTTCAAGAATCATTCTATAATACGGTAGTCATTCTATAACACAATAGTCATTCTATAATATATTATTCTATAAATAGAATAGTCATTTTATATGGTTTTGTTATAAGTAACAGAAAATCGATGAGAACAGGTTAAGCAAGTGTTAACATTAATCTCAAGGAAATTTTACATATATTTTAAAAGTAAGAATTATATTTCATATAAAATCAACCCTAGAAACAACATTTAGACAATTCACATGAAAAGGATATGAGTGTACCAAAATTTTAATAGCAAGTTTTCTAACAGGGTTTAGTGGAGTTAAAATATACAAGGCAGAGGTGGCACTGAATCGGAAAATTGCCTTTCCTTTGTTCAATACTATAAAAGTCTGAAAAAGAAAATATGAGAAAAAAATTATTAGGTTAGACGTGGTTTATTTAAAGAGCTTACACAAATGAAGAACGTTTTACCTAATTTTTTTTATCACACTTGTTTGTTTAAACCAGTGGTATATCATAACCATAAACATGTTAGATATTTGTTCCCTAAATTAACAGATAGCTGCAAGAAAAAGTAGCACTTACAGTTATCTAATCTGTCTCTAAGGTTCCAACTTCCTGATACAAATTAATACCCTACACAAAATTTTTACCAACTTGTAAGGTAATATAACAGACTTCAATTCTTTTTAAAGCTTACCATCCATCTCCAGCTTTGGTAAATTTTCTGTTTATTCTGTACATGTTGCTATTAAAATAATCTTTTATAAATATTTTAATTACATCAAGTTCTTTAACTTCAACATTTATGAAGGCTCTTTATTTCCCCTACAGTAATTGTCCTACTTTAAAAATGTATAAACAAGCTGAATAAACTGGTTATGCTGATTCTGTAGATCGCTGGTAACACTGAGAAGGGGCTGATGCATTGAAAATTAAGCTGAAATACGTAATTTCAAAGGGCATTCTGTCGCTAAAATCCTACAACCTGAAACCTATAGTCATCAACTTAGCATAGAAACCATGCTGCACAGTGATTACATACCATGTCTCTCTAGGATCATGTTTTGTTTTTTCCCACCAAGGCACCTGCTCCATCCAAATCAACCCACTTGTCAGTCCCACTCACAACCTGTCAACTTCTCTCTCTGACTGAAAAGGAGTGTCATAGAATCCTGGAGGAAGGAGGAACTGGAGAGGTCTCTATGCAACCTCCCCCCATTTCAGGTCCATAACAGGTCCATAATAAGTTCCCACCTACAGTGACCTACTATTATATCAAAGGTTCTCAGTCCTATCTGCATATTAGACTCTCCTGGGGTGATTTAAAAATTGTCAATATTCTGGCAGATGGGAAAAGACATAGTTATGTTTAAAATTTTTCCCAGGTGATTCAAATATTCAGCCAAAGTTGAAAATCCCTACTCTCTGGGAATGTCCTCAGCTATCAAAATCACCTACTCCAGCATGTCTTCCCAGATAAGTCACTCTGCCTTCTGATCACTCCCTAATTGTTTTCTTTCACCAGTTAAGTCCTGGTATTTTAATTTGCACACATTGGCATGATGCTTGTAATTATAGTCAAGTAGCAATTTACATGTAGGGTTCATTCCAATGAGAACTAGGTTAGAAGTTGTCATAAACCATTGGGCATAAAGAGTCTGCAATCTACTTTTTTTCCATTATTTTTCACAGTGTGAGTTGCAAATAAATACTTGTTTTAAGCAATCAGTGTGAGTCTACCTTGAAAACATCTATTCTGTGTATCAATTTACTTAATAATATGTGTTTACCTTTTAACTGAGGGCTATGTCCCATACATTCATGTTCACTGGCGACATGCTTTGTTTGAATAGGTAGTAAGAAATATTTACATTGTGAGTATAAAAGTCAGAGAAACCTATTTCTCTAAACATTTCCCTTTTGTATTCAAGGCAATGGAGTCAACCAATACCTAAAGCAACCATTTTCCACTCTATAAATCTGACTGATTCTATGAAGAGGGCAACTAAACTGTTCTTTACTAGCTCTGAGATTATCCACAAGAGACAATGGATATTGGGAAGATTATCTTTGAAGTACAAATATATTAAAGAATTTTCTTAAATTCACAGGATTAGCTCATTTAACATAGTCTCACAATCTAGATCCACTTACACATCCAATGATAGCAGTAACAAGTGAAGTTCACTATAATTTATGGTGTATTTACATATGCTTTTTTGAAACCATTTCCCTGAAAAAGCAATTGCCACTTCTAACAGCAGAAGATTTTATTTTGAAAAACCTGTAATAACAGAGTGGACAGAAATGAACTGTCTCTTTCAACATGGAATCTTCGGCTCCTCTTGCAAGATTAGCCAATGAGGTACTAATGGGATTAAAAATGGTGTGCCAAAGACATCTTCATTGAATTTACAGGGCCTGAAACAGAGCTAGCCTTTGGAGCAAAATGCCAGTTTATTTCTGGAGAGCAACATCTGACACAAAGAAAACCTTGACGTCTGAGAATATGAGGAATAAAATACTTAATGTCCTGTATAAAAAAAGAATTATAAGAGACATTTGAAATTTGGGGCTCTGATGTTACTGAGAGATGTATCTAAACTGAAAATACTTGAGAGAATGACAGATAATGGGAGGAGGGATAATAAGTGTCAATTTCAAAATCTGGTCTTCAAGTAATAAGTAATGATGTGACTTAAAAAAGTAGTACTACATATGGTTACTAAGGTGATGAATGTTACAGTACTTTAAGCTAGTTATTGTCCACTTTGGAATGCTGCTTGCTCCTTTTTCCCAGGTAATGCATATCTTATGTAGGTTTACTAAGAATTTTACTACTTGAGACAAGAAAAGTTTTACATCTCTGAGTAGGACCACATCAATGAGAATTCAAAAAAATTATACAACCAATTTTTAAACATTTTCTTTAATTATGTTAATAAGCACCATGTATAGTTTTGCTTAGTGGTTAAGAGCTCTGGATCTGAAGCCTGACTCTCTGGGTTCAAATCCTGAGTCCACCATTTATGGAGTGTGATCTTGGGAAAGTTACTTAACCTCTCTGGGCTTCACTTCCTCACCTATAAAATGAGGCTAACAAAGTACTTGGCTCATTGGTTGTTTGGATATTAAATGTGGTATGTTTGCGTTATACTCAACAGTGCCTGACAAAGCATGTTTACAACAAATAATATTATTATCACTGTCACTCTTCTTGTTACCAGGTCAACTTAAATGTCATTAAAATACATTGTGATGTTGCTCTTCTGGTTAAATTAGGTATGTAAATTTATCTTTAATATCAGTAAACAGTTATGTAATACTTTACAGTTTTAAAATGCCTTTCATCTACATTATTTCATAATTAGCATAAGCTTCATGTCCTATTTTTAAATTCTGAAACTTCTCTATTAGCTTCCTTACCTTAGCTCCTGCTATACTAAGAATCATAAACTACCTTTTCCTTCAACAGCACCTCAGTCTTCACCTTTATAGACATCTCATAAAGGGAAGCAGTGCAGCCAACAGTAATGAGTAAACAGTCTAGATGTCTCTCAAGATGGATCATAGCCACTCTGAATAAATCAAGTTCCGCATCTCGTTCTCAGACAGGGAGGCAATAAAAAGTGACTTTGTTAGCACACACAGAACAATTCTGTTTCCAAGCAGCAGACTCACATTAACCAAGCTTGAAAGCCTGACATAGAGAATCACAAAGCCAATCTATTTATTTACAATGAGATGTACGGCATAACTAGCATAATCTTTCCTTTTAAGCGGATCTGTGGGAAGACAAATTATAATAAAGTCCTTTGCTGAGGTTGGACTCTAAACAAGCTGACTTAATCAAATGGTTCAGAGTGTGTAATGACATCTCTGTTAGGTAGCCCAATGTATCCCCTCTACAATGAAGTATCCTTTAATTTTGCAGAAATTTTCCTTCATGGCTTTTACTAAGATCTGTCCCCCTTGGAAAAATGCTAATGCTTATTATTCTCTGTTCCTCCCTTCCCCCAATCTTACTAATTTTATTAATTAAAAACACTTCCTTTCTTTAAGTAGCAAATACATTATATTATGTCAGGGTAAGTGATACCCATCTCATGCAGGTATCTTTGCAAATATATACTTTGAATCAATAGTTTTCAGAGGAGAATGGTCTTCTAGTTTCTTAGAGGATTTCTGTCATCATCATGTGCAATAATACAGTGACTAAATATCAAAATTTTCTTTATGAATTCTATAGTAAAGTACTGGAATAAATTACTTTTAGAAATATTTGAATGAATACATTCTAAATGCCACCTTTCATGAAACTAGTTTAAAGGGAAAAAGAAAGGACCTGTTTATTTAGTTTTGTTTTATGGCTTTAAAAAAACATTTTAAAGCTTGCTACTCAAAGTGTGGCCCATGTACTACTAGCAGCATGAGTCTCACTTGAGAGCTTGTTAGAAAGGCAGGATCTCTGACTACCCCTAGATCTACGGAATCAGAATCTGTAATTTAACATGATCCTCAAGTGATAAGTATGTACATGCAAGTTTAAGAAGCATTCCATTTAGAACAATAGGGATAGTTCCATGACAATGGTTGTCAGTTTCTTTAGCCATTACTTATCAAGTTAAATTGTATACTGCTTAAAGAATGCAATTCATTAGCCATTTCTTATAAAATCACTGGCTTTGATTAGTAAAGTGTTCATCATCTTTAATTCATAACGCATCAACTGATGGTGGTATTGATTTATCCTTATTTCCATTACATGCAGACCTGTTTTTATGCCTGTGAATATGAAATATAAATTAGAGTTACAAGATGCCAAAATACTCAATTAGAAAGCATAGCATCTATCATCCATTTAAAAATATATCCTATAAAATACTAATTTTTTAACTTAAAAAATTAGCTAATTCTGGCAAAATTATTTGGTTATTCCAGCACTAGAAAGGCACAGTGATAACTGTTGATTTAAATCAAGTTTGTCCAACCTGCAGCCCATGGGTCGCAGGCGGCCTGGGATGGCTTTGGATGTGGTCCAACACAAATTCATAAACTTGCTTAAAACATTAGGAAAATTATGCACAGACCTTTTTTTCAGCTCATCAGCTATCGTTAGTGTGTTTTATGTGTGGCCCAAGACAATTCTTCCGATGTGGCCCAGGGAAGCCAAAAGTTTGAACACCCCTGATTTAAATCATACATATATAAATGGAGAAAATTTTAGGGCTTTTTTTATGTCTCCTAGTCTTGACATTTTTTTTCCTTAGAGATGTTTTAACTATATGTAGGTGTTCCAGACCCTAGCCTGTCACAAATTAAGCAAGGTTAGAGACATTCCAAATCATATTTTAGAGTAGTAAACTGAATAAAAAAAGTGTCTCTGGGTGAACGTGCTTCTCAGTGTGTTAATTTTCTTTGAAGGATGCTAAATAAAAGATTATTACTCTCTAGAATACAAATGTATTGTGAAGAAACCCCAAGCCAAGTAAGAACTAAAAAATAAGTATGTCCGCCCATAACCTCTTTTGCCTGCCTATTATTCTGTTGTCTACCAGGTGCTTCAATATGTCAGCAATAGCAGATATTTTACTTCGTTGATGTCAGTGTTCATTTTGGCTATCTCAGTTGCTGTGAAATTGTAAGAATGGTTCATCTCTTCATATCTCTTCACTGTAGCCAAATCTTGGCTTCATTTCTTATAAATGTTTCTACTTATTATAGTATATAAAATCTTTAAATGATGATGCAGTATGTATATGTGCCTGAGAAAGTACATTAAAGTTAAGTGTTTAATTAAACACTTGGAAGTATAACTCAATTCTCAGAACTGTAAAATCAATACTCACTTTCTTACTGATGTAGTACGTGTCCAGGTCCTCCAGGGGCTCCGACACCATCTCTGGAGGGATGTCTCCATAGATAAATGGAAGGTTCTTTCCAGCTTCCAAGTCACTGTTTGGCTTTGGTTTGTTCTCATCATCATTGTCTTGTTCTCTTTTGGGCTTCTTGGCTTTCTCTTCTGCAGCACGTTTTTCGATAGCAGCAAGAGATTCTCTGGTAAAAAGGCGGAAGCTTTCAGGTCCCGGGGGTACCAGCAGTGCCTGTGCCATCTTTTCATCCTGCACATTTAATTACGTTTAGCTTTTCGCATAAGAATTGCCTACAAAAAATGTAGGAAAGTTAGGAAAGGCAGTGAATGAGAGCGATTCAGAAAAATCGACCAAAATATTATTTAATGTTTCTTCTAGTAAGTTTTTATTTAGTTTTTTTCTTTTTTTAGGGGGTTCTATTTTTTATTGTTAAATTCATTGGGTGATGTTGGTTAGTAAAATTACATAGCTTCCAACTGTACCATTCTACACTGCGTCGTCTGTGTGTGGAATTGTGTGCTCACCGCCCTGTCAGTTCTCCTTCCGATCACCATAGTAAGGTTTTGAAAGTATGAACGTTAACTAGTGCTTTTAGTGGTACACTACAAATTTTAACTTGAAAACATCATATTCAGTCTCATTTTCCATAAGCCAAATTTATAAGTCTATTAAAAGTCTGTTCTGAGTCCTTTGAGCCAAAATATATTATAGGATGCTTTTGGTAAAAGGAGCAATGCCAATAATGCTTATCAATAAAATACTTAAGGACCCATTATTTCTCTAGCCCCTCCTTTTACCTCATCTTACAGACCTTCCAAATAAAGAAATACTGGTGACAATGCAATAGTATACCCCTGACTCATAAAATCTCAGGATAGGAAAGAAGTTTGGCTTAACCCAATCACCGTTCTAGTTATTGGCATTGTTGACCACTGTTCTCCAGACAACGTCTGACCATCAGCTGCAATAGGGAAGCCACAACTGTTTCCTTTTAGCTTTTCACTTTGGATCCTTCTGAAGTATCTTCTGAGGCAATGTAGAATATATTTACTTCCTTTTCTAGTCTACTGCTCTTCAAGTATTCCAAGACAATTTTCATATTCTTCCTGAATCTTTCATGTGGTGTAGTGGTTAAAAGCATGGACTATGGAGCTAGATGTCCTCTATTCTAAACCCTGGCTCTGCCACTTTGGAGCTGCATGATTTTGCAAAATTAATTCTTCATTGTCAGTCTTCATCTATAAAATGGGATAATATGAAAACTGGCTTCCTACATCATTATAAGGAATAAGTGAATTAATTTATATTAAGTGTCTAGAATAGTTTCTGGAATTAGTAAACATGATATTAGTGTCAACTATAATAATCTAATTATCTTCAATTTCTCCAGCCATTTCTTCTGTTGTGGTTTCAGGCATCCTCACAATTCAAGCCACTCTCCTTTAAATAATGTCTTGGTTTGCTGGAACCACAACAGACCAAGGAGCTTCAGGAATGGGCTGGAAAGTGCAGAGTACAAGGGCACATTCACATATGCCTATCACCTGGCTGAGCGAGAAGAGAGGAGAGAAGGCAGACGTGTGGAGTGGCCCTGCTCAATTTCCCAGGGAAGGGGAAAAATTTCTATCTGCTGGAAATGTGACAGAACTGTCAAAAATACAGGAAATGAGCTACATAAATTTTCAAACATAGCAGTTGTTTTATTTTGCATTGTGTCAAAATTCACATTTTGAGAATCAAGATAGAAAAAAGAAACAATAACAACAAAATATGAGTACATAGTCATCTCGAAGAACGATCTAAAAGCACGGCAGCAGAGTAATGTTCCAAGTCATCTGTGACATTTTCCCTACCCCTAGCCACCCACCCTGTCTCTGCCCACACACTTATTTTAGTCTCCATAGTAGTTTATCCCTAAATGGCTCTCTAACTCACAGCAGTTTGTTGCATTGATATACTGAGCTTACAACGAGAAGCTCTAGATCTTATAGTAACATAAGAAAAATTATATGTCACTATATATTTTCTTAGTTAAATCTGAGTTACTGGTTCTCTGGTCTGTTCCAATGACAAAAAGATTTTAATAGCTGTATCTTTTTATTGCATTGTATTTATAACATGACACTGTCTTATATCCCCTGCTGTTATGAAAATATATTCTAAATAAGTTATAAAATAACAAACTTGTCAAGGAATTGTACCATTTTTCCTACTAGTTCTGAAAAAGAACTTCTGCTCTGAGGTGTGACAGGGCTTCTTTTTTTTCTTTTCTTTGGTCCTCCATTAAGTGTTACGTGAATATAAATCATGTTTAAGAACAGTTACTCTATTTTACTCAGAAATCAATCAACTATTTATTTTGTGCCTTCTAAATTCACAGCAGATGGCACAAAGTGGAATTAATGTTTTAAGCCAAGCTTATCCAACCTATGGCCCCTGGGCCCTGTGCAGCCCAGGATGGCTTTGAACGCAGCCCAAGACAAATTCATAAAATTTTTAAAAACATTATGAAAGTTATGCATGGACCTTTTTTTAGCTTATCAGTCATCATTAATATTCGTGTATTTTATGTATGATGCAAGACAATTCTTCTTCCAGTGTGGCCCAGGGAAATCAGAAGTTTGGATACCCCTGTGTTAAGCTATTTTATGCCATTTTCAATGGCCACATAGTCAACCCAGTTGTAGGCTGTGTAGCATAATCACAGCATTTATACTTTTGAGTGTGGAAGGAGTTTGCCCTTAACTACAAGCCTTAAGTACCCAGAGATGTGTAATACATCTGTCTCTCATCACCTATCATGAATTAAATGGATAAAGTTCTTCGCAAGTGCTAAATTAAATGAAACAGCAGGGCAAATGTCTTAAAAAATTTCTGTGAAATACAGTTGCTTTCTTAAATGGGAACAAGGTTACTTTTGTGTTTGAGCATTTAGTTAAACTGGTTCGGGTTTCTTTGTTGACAATGGAATGAAAAACATACAGCAATTGCAGTCAGAGACCTGGGTTAGTAGTATCGAGTCTACCACTAATAGTATGCCCGTGTCATTTAACCATCCTCAACCTCAGTGCTCCCGAAGGGCCTTATCATATATACCACAACACTGCCATAAAGAAATAACTAATTATACTCATTTAATTGGAGTCTTCTGGTTGCTAAGTTTTAAAAGGGAATTATGTTAAAAATAACTAATGTAGAATTCTTTCAATAATTTTACAGATGAATCTGATTTCTCTGAGATGACATGGAACAAGTACTATCACAAAATTCTGAAATGTATTTAGAAAGAAATGAACTTTTACCTTCACGTTCACTAGTTTCTTGTCACTTTCCGTGCAGCTTTGCTGTTTAGAAACTTTGGAAGTTCTATTTTAATATTTTTTTTCTTCTATCTTGTTCTTTGTGAGCTTATTATACAGAGCTCTTACATAATTTTATATCCCTATTAGAGGAGACTTTTAAAAATTAATTCCTACTGATGCCTTGGTGTGGAATATATATTATTAATGAATATATGTGCATTATAATTTATTAAAATATGTCAAATTTGGTATACCAAATTTTCTCTAGAACTGTCTTTGCAAGGACAAAAAAAAGATTTAAAAAGATCTGAAATTATCTCTTTGATTAAAAAACTAAAGTGTGTATATGTGTGAATATGTGTGAGTAAAGCAAAAGCATCTCTCTCCTAATCAATGAAAAGATTGTGATTCACAATATCCTGTTATAGGGATGGACCTCAGAATTTCATATCTGGAAGGGAACTGGGACAATTTATTCAGAAAATATTTATTGGGGGACTATTATGCTTGAACAAGGCACCTATGTTCCCTGCCTGTAAGGAGCTAACAGTCCAGTGGGACAGGCAGATATTTATAAAAATAATCATAATACAGTTTTACATAGCTGGCTATTTTCTGCACTCCATGAAAGGCATAATTTATTCTGCCCAGGGAAAGGAAGGAGGGGTATGGTTCAGGGACGTTTCCCAGAAGAAGTGATATCAGGGTAGGTTTTGTAGACTGGTTGGGATTTGACCAGCCAACTCACTAGCTGTGAGGGTGGTAGTTGTGGGACGATTAGTAGAACATCTAGGAAGGGAGAGAGCATACATGGATCCAGAAATAAGAAACAGCATGAGGAGTTTGCAGGAACTATGAGGAATTTATTATGTGTGAAGACCAACCTACCCAAAAGGGAGTCATAAGCTCAGAAAAGACTGGAAAGTTAGGCAGGGTAATTATTAAAGATCTTGTACAGCACACTAAGGTTAACCATAGATGTGGAGTGATGTCATCACTTCGAAGATTAGAAAGACAATGCAGTATGAAGAGTAGACAGGTAGGGAGTGATCCTAGAGCAATAGATTTTCAAAAGTTTTGGTTTTAGGATCCTTTTATAATGACCTCGTAGAGCTTTCATTTATGGGGGGACTAATCTACCCATATTGCCATTTTCAAAATTAAAATAGAAAATTTAAAAACTTTTATTAAATAACTTAATAATAAACATTTGTATATTTACATATAAAACAGATGTTTAGTAAAAATAACTATATTAAACCAAACAAAAAGAATCCAATGAGAAGAACAAAATTATTTTACATTTGGGCAAATCTCTTTACTGCCTAACTTGGAATACAGCTAGATTCTCATATCTACTTCTGATTTCAATATGTTGAGATATGTTGTTTTGATTGAAGTACATAAAAGAAAATCCTCATGCATATATATATAGCTGGGAAAGAAATGTTTTAATTTACATAATTGCTTTTCAGGCAATTTTGAATATTCTTCTTTGATACACACCGAAACTCTACCATTTGTAGTTTCTTAAATTAGTCTCAATGTGGAATATGAAACTCTATCAGTGATCTTTTCATTGATCTTGCCCTTTGCATGAGTCCTGTACCATCATATGTGAATTGTTTGGAAAATATCAGTAAATTGTTATACAGTTTTTCCAAATTTTTTACATATTTTATTATATAACACCCCAGAATCATATTTGTTAATATCATCATTGATTCTCATGAGAAAAGGCATAATGTATTGGGGAGGCTGTCAAACTCACAGGGGCAGGTAAAACTTTTGCAAAATTCCAGTTTCCACTTGAAAGCTCCAGTTTTGACACTGTCAGCAAATGCTGTCATTTGCCTTTCCTAAAGTGACAGGCTTTTTCTTTGTTCATTTTTGAGAAAATATCTGCCAAATATCCGAGTCTGAATAACCATAGTTGTCAGTTTCTCTTTCAAGTGAAAATGGTGTTCCATGAAAAAAAAAAAAGTGGTTTATTTAGGTCCTGACTCACAGTTGCACAGGTGCTTTTTCTTGAGGCAGCCGTGGTGCTTCAGTGTGTAGCAGACATGCTTTACATATTCTCATTTCATCGTATAAAATATTAACAATACCTGGTTTTTTTTGGCTCAGGAGTTAATACAATTAACAATACAGAGGGTGCCAAAAAATGTATATACATTTTAAGAAAGGCAAAAACTATTAAAATTGTAATATTCAATATATACTGATAACAAAAGATGAATACAAGTCACATATGACTCCTGCAATTACAAAAGGTGCTCAAAGTGGTTACCATCAATATTTATGTAATACATAGATAACATCTCTTAAAATGTGTATACATTTTTTGGCACCCCTGGTATTTACTGCTTCACTATAGATTTTTCTTACGTAAACTGGTATTTTTTTTCTTACAGAAAGTTTGTGGTGAAGAGAAAAAGGACTACTACCATTGGATGCATTGCCTTTGGTTCCTGCTAAGCCATTAGCAGTTTTACCCCCATGACTTTTGCAGTATCTGTGGAAATGTCAACAGTGAAAAAAGGCAAGTGACATCTTGGTATTATTAAGAAAAGAACTTAGATCTCACAGTCCTCTTGAAAGGGATTCAGGAACCCCAAGTTTTCTGCAAACCACTAAGAATAGCTGCCCTAAAAGGAATCAGGGGGACACCAGTAGTCTAAGACAGAGGGCAAGAGATTTTTTTTATGTCTTTTTTTTATTCCCTATATTGTACTTTATATACCGTGACTATATACATAAATATATAGTTCTTAGTGTAGTTGACATTCAGTATTATTTTATATTAGTTGCTGGTGTACAGCGCAGTAGTTAGGCATTCATATAATTTATGAAATGATCCTCCAATAAGTCTAGTACCCATCTGACACGACACACAGTTTTTACAATATTGACTGTATTCTTTGTATTGTAGTTCACATCCCCGTGACTATTCTGTAACTACCAATTTGTACTTCCTAATGCCTTTACCTTTCTCACCCATCCCCCCAAACACCATCTGGCAAACATCAGTTTGTTTTCTGTATCTAATGAGCCTATTTCTGTTTTGTTCATTTTTTTCTGTTCTTTAGATTCCATATGTAAGTGAAATAATATGGTATTTGTCTTTCTCAATCTGACTTATTTCACTTAGCATAGTACCCTCTAGGTCCATCCATATTGTTCCAGATGATAAAATTTCATTCTTTTTGAATGAAATACCTCAGAATTAACAAAGAACATGATAGACTTATACACAGAAAACTATAAGACACTTTTGAAAGAAATTGAAACAGACATTAAGAAATGGAAAAATATCCCCTGTTCATGGATAGGAAGACTTAACATTGTTAAAACGGCCATTTTGCCCAAAGCAATCTACAGATTTAATGCAATACCCATCAAAATCCCACAATCATACTTTCACGAAATAGATAAAAGAATTAGTAAATTTATATGGAACCATAAAAGACCTCGAATTGCCAAAGTAATACTACATAAAAAGAATAAGGCTGGTGGCATTACACTCCCTGACTTCAATTTATATTACAAAGCATAAATAGTCAAAACAGCTTGGTATTGGCAGAAAAACAGAAATATAGACCAATGGAACAGAACTGAAAACCCAGAAATAAACCCACAAATTTATGGACAAATAATTTTCGATAAAGGAGCAAAAAACATGCAATGGGGAAAAGACAGCCCCTTTAGTAGGTGGTGCTGGGAAAACTGGAAAAACATATGCAAAAGAATGAACCTGAGCTGTGAACTCTCTCCACATACAAAAATTAACTCAAAATGGATTAAAGACTTTCATGTAAGACCTGCAACAATGAACTGTATAGAAGAAAATATCAGTACTAAACTTATAGACCTAGGACTCAAGGAAGACTTCATGAACCTGACCTCAAAGGCAAGGGAAGTAAAAGCAAAAATAAATGAATGGGACTACATCAAACTAAAAAGCTTTTGCACAGCAAAAGAAACCATCAACAAGGCAAAGAGACAGCCAACTGAATGGGAGAAAATATTTACAAATAACGCATCAGATAAGGGTCTAATATCTAAAATATATAAAGAACTAATATGACTGAACAACAAAAAAACAAACAACTCAGTTAAAAAGTGGGCAGAAGAATAAACAGACACTTCTCCCAGGAAGAAATACAAATGGCCAGCAGACATATGAAAAAAATGCTCATCCTCATTAGCTATCAGGGAAATGCAAATCAAAACCACAATGAGATCCACCTCACACCTGTCAGAATGGCTGTTATCAACAAGACAAGGAATAACAAGTGCTGGAGAGGATGTGGAGAAAAAGGAACCCTCGCACACTGCTGGTGGGAGTGCAAACTGGTACAACCACTGTGGAAGACGGTGTGGAGGCTTCTCAGAAAATTGGAAATGGAGTTACCATTATGACCCAGCAATCCCCCTCTGGGGATCTACCCAAAAGACTTGAAAACCTTTGTCTGCAAAGACTTATGTACCCCAATGTTCATTGCAGCACTGTTCACAGTGGCCAAAATGTGGAAGCAACCAACGTGCCCTATGACAGATGACTGGATATAGAAGCTGTGGTACATATACACAATGGAATATTACTCAGCTATAAGAAAAGATGAAATATTGCCATTTGCAAAAAAATGGATGGACCTGGAGACCATCATGCTTAGTGAAATAAGCCAGACAGAAAAAACAAGGAACTGTATGACTTCACTCATATGTGGAATATAAAACTGAAAGCAACAAAGAGAAAAGAAATGAACAAACAAACAGATAATCCGTGGACACAATCAATAGTTTAATGTTTATTTGGGGACAAGTAGGGAGGGAAGGGGAGAAGGGGGAGGGGTTGGGAGAGGAGGGAGGGGAAGCTAAATATAAGGTGATGAAAAGAGAAGTCACACTGAGTGGTGAACTTATTATACAACAAGCTGACAATGCAGTGCGGAATTGTATGCCTGAAACCTATGTAATCCTTGCTAACAGATGTCACCCCAATAAGTCTAACAATAAAAATGAATTAAAAAAAAAGATTTCATTCTTTTTATGGCCAAGTAATATTCCATTATATATATAGGTGATATATATATATCACATCTTCTTTATCCAATCATCTATTGATGGGCACTTGTGTTGCTTCCATACCTTGGCTATTGTAAATAGCACTTCAGTGAATGTAGGGGTGCATATATCTTTTCAAATTAGTATTTTGGATTTTTTCCAATACTGCAAAGTGGAATTGTTGGGTCATAAGGTAGTTCTATTTTTAATTTTTTTGAGGAAACTCCATAGTGTTTTTCCATAATGGCTATACCAATTTGCAATGAGGGCAAGAGATTTTGACCAAAGTTCTACTATTTAAGGGCATAGACTTGGCAGTCAGAACTGTAGTCAAGCCCTGGCTTTTCCAAGTAGCAGTGTGACCTTGGGCATGTTTTTTTTTATCCTTTATAATCTTCAGGTTCCCTATCTTCACATTGTCTGCATTATCTGGAGATATTGATAACAATAACCACACATACCTCATAGTTAATGTGACATTTAAGTGAGAAAGTGCATCTAGAGGGTGAGCACAGTGCCCTGAAGATGGTAGGTCATCAATAAGTCAGGGAGAAAACAAACCATGGC
The DNA here is from genome assembly GCA_004026885.1 of Lyroderma lyra. Classification (NCBI taxonomy): domain Eukaryota; kingdom Metazoa; phylum Chordata; class Mammalia; order Chiroptera; family Megadermatidae; genus Lyroderma; species Lyroderma lyra. The sequence continues at coordinate 79,732 of PVJL010003988.1, forward strand.
CAGAGGACTGTATTCAAGGCACAATTAGGGGAGAGAGAATCAAGGAGATTTTGTGAGGACTTGATATGAGGCAGTAAGAAGGAAGAGTTATGGGGTTAAGCTTATTTCCAGATATCTGGTTTAAGCCACAAGTTGTCATAAATCCAGCAGAGAAATGGAGGATTACAGGGTGTGATAACAAATTGTGTTTGGGCTTTAGTTTGTTTGAGATGTCTGTGAGACAACTGAGTGTGTAATTAAAATATGGTCTGAGATTTAGGAAAGCCATCTGGACTGGGAAAATATTAAGAAGTCAATGGTTGAAACTGAAATTAAGAATATGTATTATATTGTCTAGAAAAAAATTGGAAAGAGGAAGAGGCAGGACTCCTGTGACTACAAATTTTTAAGGAGAGGGAACAACAATGAAGTCAGAATAGCTATATGGATGACAAAAGAGGAATTTCCAAGATCCTATTTAAAAGGCACACTTTGGATATGACAATTACACTCCCTGCCTTTAAGTAGGTGAGAAACAGGCGCAGAGGAGCTAAGTAATCTTCACTGAAATGTCTACTAACAAATACAAGTTGTTTTTCTGAGGCAAAGCATTTTCCACACATTCTATTCTTGACTGACTTTTCCTATTATACTTGACATTTTTATCTTGGATCTTACTATTATGTGATTTGATTTTAAAGATCTAAGTTGTATGTAAGTAACTATAGAAAAATAGATTTGTATAGTTCAATTTTGTTTTCCAGGCCCCCATATCTGTATACTATGATAGTAGCATAAACTTCTGAAACAATATGAAGTGATATTTGTTAATGATCAGAATCTGAGGGGGAAAAATGGCACAGTAAACATTTGGGACATGCTGTGGCATAACTGAGGCAAAGACAATGTATTTTCTTTCATTAGTCATATAGCCCATGAATTCTTGCTGAATTTTCCAAAATAGCAGACAGTTTGGTGAATTGTATTGGTCTACAACCTTTTAGTATCAGAAGTCTCTATCTCTGTCTCTGTCTGTCTCTCTCCTCTCTTTCTCTCATTATGTTACAAACAAAATGAATTAGTTCTGGTCTATTTCTATAAGAAAATTATGTCAGAAGCTGTAAGTTTGCCATCTTCAAAGATGGAAAATTGCTCTGTGTCATACAACTTCAGAAATCAGGGGGAAAAAATCCATAATGTATTTTCAAGTTCTTGATGATGAGAGAGTGAGTTGTTGGGGAATGACTGGGTCCATAATGAAGAAAGGATGCTGTATTTTCTTGGTTTCAACAAAAGAGATTGTTACAGGAATGGCATAATCTAATTAACTACCTTCTTATTGAAGAAAGTTATAAATTTTTTCAGAAGGAATTCTCATTTTGGGTTAATGATTATCTGGTATTTACTGTATATTCTCAGGTAGCATATGTGACCAAGAACATAATATAATATTGATAGCATACACAGAACACTTAGGATATTATGATAACCATTGGACACTCTCCAAGGCAGAATTAAATATTATTTTCCCTATTTTAAAACAATTATGAAATAATACTAGGTTGGTTGGTGTACTGATCTAACCAGGTGGCTTTGAGAAATAATAATAGATAAAACTGTTGAGTGATTACTATGTTTCGGACACTCTGTCATGTAATTTATGCATACTAACTTATTTAATTGCTCTTATGAGGTTGTTATTATTATTATTCCCACTTTACAGACCAAAACACCCAGGTGCAGGTAGGTCAGATAACTTGTCCAATTTACAAAAGTATTAAGTCAAGGAGCCAAGATTTGAACCTAGATAGTTTGAGAAACAGCTGGTCCACAAGCCTATAAAATGAAATTTTTATTTCATGTTTTCTGAAATGGAGTTAGAATAAGTCAGCTACTTTATTGGGAGGTTTCTATGTACGAGGGCTGTCTGGAAAAAATCCAGCCATAAATGCTTCTATTGTTCATATTACATGGCTGGATACTTCCTGTACAGCCCATGTTATGAACTGGGGGGTGCATCCTCAGAAATACAATAATATAGTCCTCACCTTTTCTTTACCATTGTTCATTTTCTATGAGCTAAACACATGATTTCTCACACATAAAAATTATTTATTAGTTTGCTAATTGTTTAGTAAGAGAATCTATGTGTCTGCCTTTGTCTACGTGGACTCAATGTCTTGCCTCTGAAGAAAAATAACTGAGTGTGAAAGCATGAGCTCATCTCTATCTTCAGAACAATTTTTATCTTGAAAATAATAATTAGTTTTTAGTAGATAATGTTCCCTGTGACATTGTTCTTACTAGACAGCTATAAACTCAGAAAGACAACTGCTAACTTATATTAATAATAACTATTAAGCCAATATTTTACTAGACAAATCATCATCATTGGATTTAGTAGTTCCTGAATTTTTCTCTTGTATGTTTGCAAACTGAAATTAATTGTATGTTCAACTCCCTAACATCAGACCCATTCAAGATACCTCCTCCGAGCCCCTTGCCAATCATTGGTTAGGGAGTAGGCATGTGGTCCAATTATGGCCAACAAAAAATGACCAAGTGGGTGTCTGTAAGAGGTTTCTTCCTTCCTAAGAAAGAGACTGAGGAGGAGACAGAATTCTCTGTCCACTGGACCTACTGCATCAGGATATGATACATGGCACTATTTTGTTCACCTTACAACCAGAAGGGATGACATTCTGAGGGCAAGTTGACAGACTGACGTTGGCAGATCACAGAGACAGATAAACCCCTGGGCTCTTGATGGATCACTCAGTTCTTGTACCGAAACAACCTCTGCACTGCTTGTTATGTTCAATAAGCATCTCCTTCAGTAAAACAATTTTAGACAGCTTTTCTAGTTAGTAGCAGCTGATAGAACAAACAAATAAATACTCCTTGGTTGGCTCAAAAAGTTGGCCAGTCCAAAAGTCCACGTACAACCAAATACTAACCATATATTTGGATATCCTTTACCCCATGCAAAGAGGTGAGCTATGGATCCAGTTACCAAATAAATATAATAAATTTCAAGCAAACACAATTCTGAGTTATTTACTAAGTATACAGGATGAATGTCTTTCTTAAAAGGAAAGGAAATATAAAGCTGGAGTAGTCTCTCTTTCTTGCATCAATAACCTTCGGCATCAGTTCACTCCCTGAGGTCACCTCTGCCAAATCTCTATCCCTGTGTTCACTTCTCTGGAGGAACAAACTAGCGAAGAGAGAGGAAATCACTTTTCTGCCTTCTTTTTGTCCTGATACAGCTGTCCTGGTTAGCTAATAGAGATTTAAGTTTACTTTCCACAAACACAAATTTACACCCACTCGCAGTTTAGGTACCTTCGATAATCACAGCACCTTTTTCCGGAAAAGCTTCAGGCCACTTCTGGGAATTATCTCATGTGTCTTATACTATCCCTAGGAGAGATTCTGTGTATTTATTCCAGTAAGCCACTCTGCCATAAATCCTTGGCAGAGATCTCATCCCTGATGAACTGTGATGTGGCTTGGGGTCAGCTTTCTTGCTCCATGATCTGTGTAGAAAGGGAACACAGGTGAAGTTAGCCCAGCATCTTTGGCATTTGGACTGAAGCGGGTGCTCCGGCCTGGCTCTGGGTTTTTGAACTTTGTTTATTGTAGCCCTACACAGAGAAAGCAGGATTGATGCAAAGCAGGATTGATGCAAAGCAGGTTGTTTGACCCTTGTAAGCAGTAGGCCCCGGTGTGCTAAGGAAGGATGGGGCCAGGAACCGCTGCCAGGATCCTGGGGTGGTGCTCTCCTTCCGTCTGTGGCAGCCTTGATTCAATTGCTCTTTCGAAGGCATGCTGGAGTTCCAAGGTGTCTTCCTGTTCTTCCTGTCCTACCTCTTTCCCTTCTCTCCCCTCTTTACTTCCCCTTTGTGTCTTCAAATTGCAGAAAGACCAAGAGGCAGACCAGTGGAACATGTGGTCCCCATTGGTGTGGTGGGTCCTTATTCTAGTTCCTTTTCAGCTGCTTTTCCTAGTCACCTAAAACCTCATTTGATAGTCTGACTGAGATAAGACCAATAACATAGATTCAGTGACTTCTAAGAGGAAGCTTTCGACAAGCAGAGGTGAAAAACCAGCATGCTAAACCAAGGCATAATATTAACGTAAATACAGCAACCTGATGGCACGTTCCTACCAGGTCTGACCATTAGCAGTGACTTAGCCCAGTTAAACTAATAATTATTTCAAAGGGCCATATATGTAACTTTAAAATCAGAACTGATGTTTAAAATAATATTTACTTAAATTCACTTATACAATGTCCATAAGCCAAACTAGTCATGGATTCTCACCAGTAAATTCCCTTTTATAATTCATTATGACAGAAAAAAAAAATTTTAAATCTCACTTTTAAATTTTGTACATGTTCTTTTAAAATCTTTGTCTCCAGATGAGAACTCACTCCTAAACTATCAATCTTTCCCCAAATTTGTCATCAGAGTCATCTTTCCAAAACATGTATCCTAGCCTTATTAAAACCCTGTCATTGGCTCTCAGTGACTTATAGTCACTTTAGCAAAGTGTGCAAGTGGCTTTATGATTTGGCCTCTGCCTTTTCTCCCTTAGGTTTCACTTTATAGTAACACAGACATGGCTCTGTGATTTACTAGCTGTGTGACATTGAACATGTTACCTAAACATCAGCTTCCCATTTGTTAATAAGGATTATAATCCAGCAAAACAGAGTTGTTAGAGTTAAATGAGATTACACATACACAGAGGCATGCAGGCATAAACCCACTTGTATACTAGCTGGCATAAAGTAGGTTTTCTACAAAAGCTGGAGGTTTTAGTAGTACAGGTAGCAATAAGAGCAAAATAATATTATAGTCATTATTATTTTCTGTAAAATTACAATAATACCAGTAATACCCATCAAACCAACTCATAAATCAGAATTTGAAGCACTAAATTATTAAATAAATGTATAGCCCTTCCTTTATTAAATGTGAGTTTCCTCTATTTTACAACCACAAGCTTAATAAAGGCTACTTCTCTTCACAGCACACAAGTAACTGGGTTTTCAATTCCTTGGTTTCCACCCTGACATATATAGTGAGCATAATGTTAAATAGCCAAAGTGTTAATTTAGATACATTTCCAAAACATTTGAGGTCATTTCTCTGGGTTTCATCCAGGGGGATGACATAAGGAAGGCAGCAAAGAGGGACTAAGAAGTCGAGGAGCAGGAGGGGAGCCTTTGAGAGAACAGCCCAGATGGTTCTGACCTGCTTGCGACTGCTCTCTTCTCCCTGCTCTCTTCTCCCTACCCGTTTGGAAACCACTGATTCACAGATCAGAGGAAACATTCTCATGGTCTCAGTTCCAAGTGGGATGGATTTTTTCCAGTCTCAAATATCCACAAGAACAGCTGTGATTTCTGCATATGTCGTTATGCTCCAATTTAGTCCTCACACTTCAAGTTGCGTTGTCTTAATAAGGTCTCTGTCACACTCATCTTTAAAAGCAGACCATGGCTTATGAATTAACCATAACATAAAATTGCACTACTTGAATTAAGAGACAATGAGGACTCTTTCAAGCAGTTCTAACTTCGGCGAGCATAAGAATCACTTGGGCTCCTTGTTAAAGATGCAGATTTCTGGGTTCCATCTCTAGAGATTCTGAAAAAAAAGTTGGTGTGTACTAGAGCAACACCCAGGGATCTGCATTTGAAACAAGCTCCTTACATGAATTTGGTGCAGGTGGCACGTGGATTATAATTTGAGAAGGCTGCTCTGAAGGAAGAGAGGAGAGGTTACTAGGACTCTGAGGTGGGTGTTCTGTGTAATCAAGTGTGGAATTTAGTTCCACTGTTCCCAGGAAGTAAGAAAAAGTGTAATCACACCATATCCCATGGATTTTATTCTATTTTATTTTATTTAGGGAAAAGAAAGACCGAAAAAAAATTTTAAGGCTGTTTATAAAAACTATCTCCAAGAATTTAAACTGAGGGAAGAAATTTTGCTTAAGCTATAACGTAAAGGACATCGGGTAACATTGCTTGACAGATGCCTTAAATTTAATTTCACACAAATACCCATATAACCTTTAATCCAGTAAATCTTCTGTTGGCTAAAATTAGTTTAACTCAGTGAATCCCCCTTAGAAGGTGATGAGATAAGATGATTCAAAATTTTACTTTCTGATTATCTAATGCAAGTGTTAGAACTGGAGATTCCCCCCAAAATGGATAGCCTGGTTTTGAAATTACCTTACTGGAATTTTAGCATTTTGGAAATTAAGAGGAAGTTCATGCCGCGAATGAGGAAGTGGTACCCCAAAGAGCATGACAGAGGCTTTACCCTGAAAAGGGTAGGCAGCACTAGCTTGAGGAACCTTGGGTAAAATTGCTTTATATACCACTTTATATCACTTTTTATGAAGTGGGATATAATAAATAAAAGTCAAATTTCTCTAAATATGTAATTTAAAAAATTTATTTGTTCTCAAGTTTATATAAATAAACTGTTTTTCACAAGGGCTATACTTAATTTTATAATGAAAATAATGTTAACATTTGACTTGGAAGCCCAGTATCCTAAAAGTGAAATGGATCTTTCAGGCCATCTAGTTTCATCATTCAAATTTATACAAGTGGTCCTTAAAATTTAGCATCAGAATCACCTGGAGGACGTTTTGTTAAAACACAGCTTGTCATGCCCTACCTCAGAGTCACTGATTCTATAAATATGGGTGAGTTCCCAAATTTGGTAGTCCTAACACACCCACAGATGCTGCTGGATCAGGAATGACACTTTAATAATGACTGGCTTACAGAATGCAGAATTAAATAGAAGTTAGAAGCGTATGTGCCAATCATATTGCTCTTATTTTGTGATTTCCCAAAGATGACAGTCATAGCATCTTCAGCCACATTTGTTCATTCGTTTAATGTCCTGTGGTATAATTCCACTCAACCTGGAAACTTGAAATGATTTATGGCAGTATTTCACAGACGCTTGCAATAGCTTCTTAACTGTCTCCCTTCTTCCAGCCGGATTCTCCTATAACCTGTTTTCACTCAGCAGTCAGTGATTAGGGGAAAACAAAAATCAAATCATGTTATTCTTATGCTCAAAAGCCTCCAGAAGCTACCCAGAAAAAAGACCAAACTCCTCACAGTTGCCTATAAGGCCTTATGATATGATCTCCCAGTTACCTCGCTGAACTCATCTCTTCCTGTTCTCTCCCTCCCTCACTCAGCTTCTCACATGTCCTCTGCACATGGCAAGCACACATACACTGATCCCTCTCTCAGGAACACTCTTCCTCTAGATAGCTGAATGCTTAACTCCCCCATCTGCTTCAAGTCTTGGCCAAAAGTTTACCTTCTCAAAGAGACCTACTGCTCTTCACTTCCTGCTTCTTACTCCATTCTATTATTTCCAAAGCATTTATCACCTTATCATACGGTACACACTTTGCTTATTTATAATGTCTATTATTCATTTTCTGTCTCTTCTGAGTAGAACATACACCTCGCAGTAAGCAGGACATTATCAGATATCTGTTGAATACTATTACCTAAAATAAACTCTACAAATGCCCTGTCCAATGTGGTAGCCACCAGCCACATGCAGTAGTTGAGCACTTAAAATATTGCTAGAGTTAAATTTTGAAATTATAATATTTTAACCATGTTATCTTAAATAAAATACGGCATTAAAAACATTAATGTCACTTGTTTCTTTTGTATTCTTTTGATGTTAGCATCTAGAAAATTTCAAGTATGTACGTTGGTTTCACTGTTATTTCTATTGAATAGTGCTGGTCTAGTGTATACATTTCCCCTACTCTTTCACCCTTCTTCAAGTGATCAAACCCATAAACAAATGCATGAATTAACAAAGTGGGCAGTCCCCTATTTTGAGATGCTCTAAAAGGGAAGGCAGTTTTCTCTGGGCCAATAATTTTTCAATTTAATTTGGCCAGATAGTTGTTTTTGTCCTCTAGTCACAGGAATTTGGACCAAGAAACAGCATAGTGTAAAAGCTACTTGGTCCATAAGCAAACCTCTGCATGCATGTGTGCACGAGCACATGTGTTTGTGGAGCAGAAACCATATTTAAATCTGAATACAACAGAATTATAGGAAGAATAAACTGGCATCATGGCAAATAGAAAGCAAACAGCATTCTCTGAACAATAAGCAATCCTTGAGCCATATTCCTACCATAACATCCATTTTGCTTCAGCCTTAATAGCCCTCTGAGTTGCCCTTAGCCATGTTTCTCCTACTGTTTGTTGGTGCCTTGTGCTTTAGGTCATTCCTTTCCAGGCAACCACAGACTGTTTACTGACTGTAATCAAAATGACAGTGCACTATTGTCAGAACCCAGGATTGAGTCAACTGCCTTTTTCACTTGGCAACCTGAGGGAACTTTAGACCTGGGCTCTTGAGGTACAGTTTGCATTACTTCAAGATGGTGATGCTTACTTCTCACGTTTGCTGCATTTCTTTGAGGTTGAAAATACAGACGTTTGACTTTTACCAAGCCTGGAGCACAGAGGCTGTAATCACTGCCTTCAGATCAGGCCTGTGATAAAGCCCGCTGGAGCACCGGTTGATTCCGGTTGATTCCGGTGGGGCTGAAGTTCAGCTGTTATGTGACTGTTTACCAGCCAGAACCCAGCTACCTGAGGAGTCTTCTCCACACAAATCGATGCTCCTAATCCTGCTGAGTCTGATCACCCTGAAGGGGCACTGCAGGAGACATTGTAATGTAATGGAAAAGTATGCCCTGCACCATCTTTTTAGAAACAGCATTAAATTAAAAGATAAGGAAGAGAGGAAAGAAAATGGAAGGAAGAGAATGAAATTGAACTTCAGCTAACCTGACCTGTCTTTGCCATCGCTTGCTGTGACATATAGAACATTCAGCACCTTCAGTGTCTACATCTGTAAAAGACAGGGAGGGGAGGGAAACTGACTAGGTATTTGTAGTCCCTCTTTTATCTCTAAAACTCTCTAGCCCAACGTCCAGCCTCTGGGACTTTGTACAAGGTAGACTCCAACATCCACCCCTTCTGGAAAGAATGATCTGAGGGCACAGCAACAGCCTTATACTCTGAACAGCAAGGATCAGTGATTACTAAACTAATCATGTAACTAAGGTAGGCTGTGCTATACCTAGTAGAAGATACCATCACGTTTAGAATACTTTAGTGAACTCGGTGGTTGCTCACATTTGAAGTACATTTTTTGATGAGTCAGTGCTATGAATGCCTTGAGAAGAGCATAGCTGGGAAGTTGGTTGCTGAAAAGAACTACCCCTCGAATCCTAACTCTAGGTATTCAATTCTGTATACATGATTTTTTCATGAAATAGTAATATAAAAAATGCTCTCATCTCTTGCTGGACCACCTGTGGAAATGAAAAAAATCTTCTCATCAGAGAAATTCTGTCCAAAGAGCAGTTTTTTAAAAATGACAAAACTTTAAGTGCAGTTTCAGTGAAATATGACACATCACTTGATTGAATCCCCAAATAGGGCCTTTTGAAGTAAAGGTGAAAACATCTTTTTTTGTATCTGAATTCAGTATCCAGAGTCTGTGTTTTTCCTTCAGTCATTGAGCATATCACTGGCACCAAAACAGAGCAAGGGCTTGTGTGTGTTACCCTGATTTAGGTGTTAGTTATGCCAGTTACTGCAGCAGGAACGCAAAGTGGACAGCCTCTGCATGTAAAGGCAGGAGGGGCGCTGTTCAGTGCTCAATTCTTTCGAGGCTAAAGGAGAGTCAGAGTGTTGCAAGGAAGAGAAAATTACATGATGCACATCTTTTCTGTAGACAGGAATTGCAGCAACCAAACTGCTAACGAGGGCTAAGACTGGTGTAACCTATCTTAGCCCTTCCCAAGAGAGGATCTAGCAAGGCAGCAGTCATGAGGAGAAACCTAAGAACCAAAGGGAGAAGATGCTAGGAAGAACCCAATTTAAATTTGTGCCACCTGAACTGTGACCTCAAGGACGTGTATACTTCAGGATTCTGATAAAATTGCCTGTGCAAAATTGGGCATTGGATCAACTCTTTAAGTGCCCCCACCTTTTAAAAAAATTAATAGATTTTATTTTTTAGAGCAGTTCTAGGCTTACAAAAAAATAAATTGGAAAGTACAAAGAATTCCCACATCAAGTTCCCTTTTTTGTCTTAAATAGTCTTAATTTTTTTATTCAGGAAGGAATTAAGAGAATAAATAAAAATTATCATGCATAAAATTCCTTAAATTTAGCTTTCCCAAGGGATATGGATTGTTGGGAAAAAATGTGTATTATTTTGTGATTAATTTGGTCTCATAGGCTGTTGTCTGACACATAGCATTACTATGGTGCATTTAATGGATATCTAAAAGAAATATGTCTTATAACAACTTAGGATAATTTTAAGACACCAAATAAATAACATGTCTTATAAAGGTATAAGCAAGAGCTTGCTATTGTGGCTTTGGTGGTATAGCTTAACCCTTTTGTGTTACTTTGCATAGAGAGCTGCATCATGATTTGGATGTATTCTGCAATTTTTATGTACTCTTAAGCATTATTCTTGTCCTTTTCAAAATGTACTAACTTAGCATTTTGAAACCTTTTGGCTTCCCTGGGCCACATGAGAAGAGTTGTCTTAGGCCACATATAAGATACACTAACACTAACGATAGGTGATGAGCCAAAAAAACCCAAACAAACAAAAAACAGGTTGCAAAATAAATCTCATAATGTTTTAAGAATTTGTGTTGGGCTGCATTCAAAGCCATCCTGAGCGGTAGTTTGGACATTGCCTGTACTACCTGCTTTTAATTAACAAGTTAGTTCTCACAATTGTCCATGTTGGCGGAAAGGAAAAATGATTACATCAACAATAAATTTTTTTACTCTGTATACTGACTGAATAATTTAAAGTGACCCTTCTTCAATGAACATTCCTTCTCTGTCAAAAGAATGCCAAAAACATTCTTATTAATATTGTACTGGTTTGTTAATTATATTCTCATTGCAGACTACCTAAGTACTTTGTTGTATAAAGGTAGGATGTAATTTTTTTAAAGTAAAGATGCAATCCCAGTTTGAGAACCCAAGCACTGTTATACAGACACCCATCATAAATCTAGCCTCAAACATGATATTGTATTTCTTCTGTTTATTCTAGATACACCAGCCTCCCTCTTCAAAATAGGGATATTCTCATCCTGAGAATTAACAGATCTTTTCTGCATTGTGATAATTTACTGACCAGGTTGGTAGAATCATAAAGATCATAAAGAAAGCATAGTTAAGTAGTAACATTAAAGGATGTTTCTCTGGGAAAGACTTTAGGATATAATCTGCTCTGAAGGACATAGAGGGTTATTTTAGTAAGGCTACCACACTATCATCCCCAGTTGTGGAAGGGACTGCGGGAAACCAACATGGAAAAGCAACTGGGGTGTTAACGCAGCAAATGTCTCCTTGAAGAGTTGAAAAAGCTGATTCGCCTTAGTAAGGAATTCCTTTTAAGAAACGCAATTCATTATTAATTCCACTTAGCTATTAGATTAATTCATTTCTTTCCTAGAAATACAACTTTCTGAAAATGCATTTTAAATGCATTTTGGCCTTAAAAAATCTGTTGGTTTACAGATCTGCCTTTCCTCTAAATACGCCACAATTGTGGTTTCAAAAATTAGAAATCATTGTTTTGTTTCCAGCTGGATGTTCTGGACATTCAAAAAGCATCTTTCAATAGACTCTTACTTGATTATTTAAGACAATTTTCAAAGGAGCAATTTATAAGATACATAAGTTAAAAAAGGGCAAATCTCTGATTGTACAAATTAAAGTTCATGGATGCTTGTCTCTAAGTGTGCACAAATGTTTGTATTGTTAGTTTGCAAAATATACCATAACCGGGGAGTTCCCTGATGGTGTAGTGGCTTAGGGCTTCGGCATTGGCGCTGTCAGCGCTGCGGCCTGGGTTCGATTCCCAGTCAGGGAGCTACCCACATACCAAAAAGCAAAAAAAAAAAAAAAAAAAAAAAAAAAAAATACCATAACCAGCAGCTGGGTCAACTTTCAAATAGAGGTAAGGATAGGAAATTCACAACTTGAAATATTAAACTGCTTAAACATATAGAATAAATACCAGCATGTTCAAACAAGAGAGAAATGGGTGTATTTTTTGTTGTTCTTTTTTTTCTTAAGTATTTGCATAGCATCTTTACTTAAAACACACCCACTCATTAGCATTTAGAAATTATTCTGGAAGTCATTTCTCAGCTAATTTTCACTTCTCTGGTTAAGCTTTCATTAGGTTATCTTGTAAGTTTCTCTGCGGTCTTCTAGTTAATTGGTTCTCAAACCTGGCTGCATATTTAAATTATACTTGCAAGGCTTTTAAGCAAACACTGATATACCATGGCAGCCCCAGAGAATCTAATTCAATTGGTCTAAGGTGGAGCCAAGCATTGCTCTTTTTTAAGCTTCCCAGGTGATTGCAATGTGCAGCCAGGGATGTGGGCCTCTCTGAAGAAGCTCACCATATATTACCTCTTTCTGTTTTTGCTCAGAACGTTTGTATGTCTGTTTCCCTTCAACTATTTTCTTTTTCTCCTGTCATTGTTATTAGTGAAGTTTTAAAAATCTGTTTTTTTTATTTCTTATTTTGCTTTTGCTTTTTTATTTTCCATTGACTATCCAAGAAGGTCTCATTCCAGGCATATATATTTGATCTGTATTCTTATCTAATACTGCCAAGTTTTAATGTCAGTGAAAGAGAATACAGTATGATTATGAATTATACTTTTGTCTGTTCTTCAAAATGCTCTTATTAATAATACTTTAATTTTTGGAATAAATATGTAAAGATTTATAATAAAGCCCTGTATAGTTGTTGAAAACTAACACTAAGAATGGATTTATATGAATTGTAATCATTATTGGCCATGATTAAAGATATTTTAGAGCTTTGAGACCATCTGGGACTCAAGGACATGTAAATATCCTATTAAAAATAGTTATACCATTTCACAACTAAAGAGCATATACTTGCTCTAAATTTTAAGCTTTCAAAAGCAAACATCAGTAGTTTCAGAAAAGAGCAAAAGTGAGAATATTACATGCAGCTAGCATATCAGTAATAAGATATCCATAGCAAAGGAAGCGTTCAAGTCAACAAAAAGGTGGGGAAAGGAACTATGATGGTCAAGTTCAGTGATGTAAATATCAGTGGGAAAAACAGAAATGTGGGGGAATAATACGTAGAATATTCAAGGATTTAAAATGAAATTGATGGACTAATTAATGGTGGGCAGTTGGTTGATCCTGAAGTAGTAGAAAAGAAATGGTGAGTGCTGGTGAGCTATGCCTGTGAATACAGACAAGCTATTTTATCTTCATGAGCTTTATTTACCCTCCCGGGTAAAAAATACTGTTGGATGGGCAAAGGGAAAAACCATGGCCAAAAATGCCTTGGGCATATCCTGCCTGTAGGTACGTTTTATTGGACCTATCCAGTATTGTAAATAATTTGAAAAAGATGACTCTTAACAAGAGAGAGATTTCAAATAAAAATTTAGATTTTCCGCTCCTTCAGAGAAATTGGTTGATTCGACATTCTCTTGGCTTTGAGAAGGAGCTCCCCGTCTTTAGAAAGGGCATAGGTTGTCAAGTTCCTTAGTCTGGGCCTAATTGGCTTCACTTACTTTTCTTATCTGCTTTGCCATGTACAAATTTGGTTTTGTTTCCTTGAGAGTTTATTCTTAAGATTATTTCCATTTATGATACAAGTTCCATGAAAATAAAATGCCCAGAATACTTTGCTTAGGTAAAACAAAAATAACTTATAAAGAGAAAAGAAAAGTCACAAACAAAAACACCATGGAGACAGAGAAACTAACAAACCAGTGGCACATTCTCAAATATAGGCTTAAGCACATCAAATGTGTCCCGTTAACCCTATGCAAGAATACTTTGGGTTCTAATGCAGAAGCACAATGTCACTTTGCAATAAGAACTGGGATTTAGTGAATTATTCCCGTTCAAGCTCTTGGGAAAGGAAAATGACAAAATGTTCTGTACAACCCAAGGAAGAATAAAGTATATTCTGAGTATTAGGAGATTAAAATTCCCAAAAATGAGTTTCTTGGCAGAAAATGGCCAAAGTTATTTAAAGAGTGACTTCCCATTTTTGAATCACCCATTGAATAAAACAATATTAAACTACTGTTAATAATTCAAGGATCATCATTTCTTTTACTTTGCTCCAGCACAGAGCTTAATCACATGAAGGGCTCCCTATATGCAGTATCCAAAATGATGAAAACCTAATTCAATTATTACAAAAATAACTCCAGACTTTTAAAAGCCTTCTTTGAACTAAAATAACCCCTGAGAATTCCCATATACATCCATCACCAGCATTTGTTTATATGCACTGTATTTGGGCATAATACATATATTTAATATTAAAAACCTGATGAAAAGCTACTTGCAGGTATTCTCTATTAATATATCTTATACAGCAACTTATTTAAAATACTTTCCATAGGTCTTTTATTACTTGAAATCCTAGACTGTAAAAAACATCAAGCAAAAAATACTTGGCACATTAAAACTGTGGTATCCAGTTGAGTAGGTAGTTATACAAATTTTTAAAATTCTTCTACCGTAACCAATTATATGTCGGGATGTAAAGATTCGGATTTCAGATACCCAAACAGCTGGTGCCTGTCAGCCAGTTCAGAGGACAAAGTATGTCTTTGGCTTAGCAAGAGAGCAAGATTTTACTTATTACTGTTTTACCAAGTAAAGTAAAATTAACACTATTCTACTCTGAAATATGTATCTACACTTGATATATCCCATTAAAATGTATCCAAAAAATGTGTTAAATTCATCCCAGAGTGAAAAATATCATCAGGTAAAGCTGAACTAAAAAAGTAGTTTCCTGATCCAAGATAAACGTGCAAATGTGCAACCCAAAGCAACAATATAAATTTTATAACTACATCCAAGAACAATCTACCTCAAGAAGTAGTAGTTAAGATATACCAGGTTCTATATTGAATTGCTATTAAAATTGTTAATGGGATAAAATTCAAGTGGAAGCAAAGAATTTATAATGAAATTAATTAAAATTTAAAACTAGATCCTAAAAGTCCAGAAGTAAACTGTTCGTATCTTAAATTGTAATTCAGGGGCAAGTAGATGACTCCTTCTTATAGCTGGTCAGACAACCATCAATGTTAAGATGGAATGAATAATATATTTTTAGATGACTAAACGTTAATTCCCAACTTTGGTTAGTTCACAATGTTTCTACACATGAATGATAATGAGAAAAAAGTAATCTGCATAGCTATCCATGCAAAAAAATGTCACTGTCTAGTCACATGTTAATTTTTTGGTAGAAATAAAGCATTGGTCTTTATATACTTATTGGCGCTTCCAATTAACATCAATTTGAACAATAGGGGATCACAAGAGCTGGGAATAACCTGGTATCAGGGAAATGAACTAGCAACAAACTCCAAGCACAGCGTTGTCTCATTGAGAAAACTTAGCCTCTTATTTTTAAGCCTCCCAGACTCTCAGCCTCTCAGATCTGTCTAATCATGAGCCCATTAAGTCATCTTGGCTGCCATGAAGATGAAAATGACAGCACGGTTACTTGAGTCAGTTTAAAGAGGCCCAGGGTGGTTGAAGGGAAGGATTATGAGGCCTGGGGTGCTGAAAGAACATCCCAGCTCTAGCCCCCAAAGACCCTAGTACACACATCTGTCAAGAGCACGAAGCTGCTTGTAGAGAAAACCTCTGAGGGAAGCAGGGATACTGCAGTATGTCAACAATTTCATCAGGCACAACCGGCCTGTCCACCTTTTCTTGTACCGTTAATAGGATTTAAGCAGTACAGAGTTTGTGAGTTGATCACAGAGCCAACACAAGCAGACATAATTGGAATTTAGGCTCTGTAATTTCATGATCATAGTAGAAATTATTTGGCATTTAAATGTGGTTCTTGGCAAAACCCTAGAATTTTTTGTGAATCTTTATAGAAGCCTTTTGCCTAATAGGCATCTCCTCTTAAGGCATGAGTTAAAAAAAGCCCCTTGCCCCTATTTTATTAAAAAGGGGGGGGAAAGCCTTTGAAGTGGAGTCCATGATATAATAATATATCATTGAGCAAAAGAACAGTTTTCTGAAAGGTATGAGATTATGAGAGTTCTATAAGCTCTCCAGGAAATACCCAGGATGTTAGCACCAGTTGATATCATTACAGGGAACACATTTGTTCTTGTTTCAGCAAGGGCACTCTTCCAAGATGAGAATTATTCACTTTTCAACTGCAGAATTCTTTGGCAGTTTCATTCTATCCTTCCTGTTGTGATGGGAGATATTATATCATCATCACCAATAATAACAGTAATATCCATTCCGTTTGGTGGGGGTTAGATGGCAGGGTTTACTTAATCGTTTCAGGATATATAATAAGCACTGAACAGACATTATTATATTTATACAATCCTACAACATAGGCATTGTTATTCCTGTTTTATAAATGATGTAATAAAGGCTCAGGAAGTTTAAATACTTTGTCAAGTAACAGTAGAAGTAGGATTCAATCAACCAGCCCTCCCTCTTAATCATTTCTCCTTGCTGCTTCTAGTTGTTAGCACCACAGGAGGAACTGGCCAGGGACCTTTAAAACATCTCTATCCCACTATTTCTCTACCCCCATGTTCAGTGTACCATTAATGGTGATATACAACTCAGTAAGAGTCAAAGATGTTCCAGATTAAGCTGAAAAATCAATTGCTGAAAATACAGATAAATTAAGAGTCACAGAATTTTAAAAATGAGTAATGTGTTTATCTGTCTTTGATTCTAGTTCCCATCTTTTCCAGGCAAAGAAAATGCACTTCATTAATATTTGGTGTCTTTTCTGAGGTAACAAAGCTCATTAGTAGCAGAACTTGAACCAGAAACTAAGACTTCCTCTTCAATGCTCAGCCTATTTATCCCCAATACACCAATAAATTAAAGTATTATTCTTGACCTTACAAATGGAGTCAGAATTAGATTCTTCTAAAGAATAAAATATCCAAATTTATTTGATGATCACTTAACTGAAACAGACTTGTTTTTTAAAAATTTTCAAAGAGCACATTTTGTGAATAACTCTGTCTACATTTGTTCTTCACATCGTGACTTCATATATAGACAAATAACTAAGAGATTATTGCAACTATAGCAAAAAGATTGCTAACATTCAGGGTCAGAGTGTGAGCATCCATTCATAAGTGTAAAACAGTTCCATCAAGACCAGCTCTTGTGTTTACAAGAGAACAAAGTTACTCACATTAGGTCACCTGTAGAGAAGCACGGCATGTACAGTATATACAAGTTAATTAACATCCATTTCTGGGAACTCTTTCAAAGAAACAGTTTTCTTTATATCCTATGGTAGGAGTTCTTCTGAAATATGCAAAACTCAGGGTTTTTCTCTGAGGCATCCAGTATTTTGTAATGTTTTGGGGTAATATTATTGCTACCCAATGTAAAATATTAAGTGAGTAATCAGTATTTTTACCATAGCATTAAAAATTGCAATTGCTTTTAAAGCAAAGGCCTCAAGTACTATTTTTAGGCCCTTTTGACCAGAACTGAATGGAAACCCAGGTTAAAATCAGAGGTCTTTATTTCACATACTACTTGGAGTGCCTGTGATAAAATTTTTCCATGCAAATCCCTACAATCACTTATGTCTTTATCTTTGTCCACCTGTTGTATTTAAAAAAAGCCTCTATGATATTTAAAAGCCTTCTTTCAATTAGTACCTTTAGATTTTCTGTCAACAGTTTTTATTCTAAGTATGTTATAGCTAATTGAATGAAGCATTTGTGGTTATGTTTCAAAATATTTTAGAGAAAACTATAAAAATATGGATTACAGATAAAGTAAATAATTGTTATTTTGGCTCAAGTGGCTCTCCCTTGTAATTAATAATAATAGTAATAATAATAATAACCAGTTATTAAATTCTTAGTAATAACCAGTTATTAAAAATTTAGTTCAGCTTTATTAAATCACAGAAAAAATAAACAAAAACATATCCAACTTATTAATCAATTCATTAAGAAGATATAATACCCCTTAAGTCAATAAATTAAATGATAAATATTTAATATAGAAATGAACATACTGAAATATAAAAGAAACAACACAGTAGGGAGCATATAGGGTTCATTTTATTATTAGAAAGTTAAATCTCTTCTTAATGGTTAGTATTGGTGATCTTATTCCCTCAATAAGAATAGATTATTTTAAAAAAAAATGATAATGTTTTTTAAACTACCAAACACTTCTATATTATCACTCCCTATATTCAAGGCCTCTCCAAAGCCGTTAAATAGAAGACTAAAGCACAAGGATTGATAGTCCCAATTTCACTATACATTTATGTTTAAAAAATACTGGACACATTAGACATTTATATAGAGATGTACAGCCACAAAATCCATTAGGTTAGCTTTGGGTAATAAAAAATATTTCCTCTCAATACAATGAATCATGAACATCTGCATGATTCTAAAACACAAGATCAGTAATGCCTAGTCTGTACCATAAGTCACCATTTCTAGACAGAGGCTCTATTTCTTTTGAGAGAATAGTAAGCAATTTACACACCAAATGATGCCTTTGGTTCCTGTAATTTACATGAAAACAACAGTAGGTTTAAAAATAGCAGCATGAAGATGATTTTAAAATAAGAAAAATTATGTGGTCGCTAGACTCTGTGGTTCAGATAATTAAATGTTGTGCCAGCTTACCTGATAAAACAGAGCCTTAGGGATCACAGCATAACAAAGCCCAGCATCCAAGATGGTTAGAGTGTAACGTGCCTTTCTCCTGCAGTTGTTCACCTTTTTGGCCACAGAGGTTTACAAAAGAATTACAGTGTTTTTTCTTTGCTTTCCCTGTGAAGAAGAAAACAAAGAGACCTTTCCAGAATCCTCTCGGCTATGCCTCTGCTTCCTGTTCTGAGATTCACTCTATGGTACCCAACATATATCAGAAAACAGCCTTGAGAGGAAAAAAAAAAAAAGGGCAGACAACCCAACGTGGTACCGCCATCTACTGGCAGACACACAAAATTGAACAAAAGGAAAAACATTTTCATTATTCTCTATCATAAAGTAAAAAAACACCACCAGCCTATCCACTGCGTATGAGCAGGTACGAAGACACTCTGTTGCATGTTTAATTATTTGCATCTCAACAGTATTTTTTAAACTTTATATATTTAAATAAGTACTTCACCCATAGACTACCACAAAAAAAAATACAAATTTATGTTTGAAAATCAGGTTTTTAGATTACCTTGCGCCCTACATGTAGATTTGCAACATCACTTTTGAGGCCTGCTGTGGTCTTCCAAAAACTTTCTTGTCATGGCACGAATTATTTTCCAAGTGAGTAATCTGACTTCTTATAAGAACACATTTACTGATAATCTTAGTGTGTTGTTTTTTAGCAAAACATTTTCAAGAAATAATATCTGAACATGGAAAACAATTATAATGTTATTAGTTTATTATTAATTAAATGAATTTATATTGATGGAACCCTTAATATATGTCAGGCACTATATTAGCTTCGAAAAGACAAAGAGAAAAACACCCAGAGCCTTTGATCATGAAGCTGTATAATGAAGAGAGACAAATATAGCAGATACCATGTGCTCAAGGAGTGTTATTTACTTTAGTTTTTAGTCCTGATTTTGCCTAATGGCAGAAGAATTAATCTAGTCAGTTCCAGGTAAATCGAGTCTCTTGAGGGTTTTCCCAATGATTTCAGGTTAAACATGATTTTCCTCTTTCCTCTGCTCACATGGGCCGACCTGAGTCCAGGAACACTTACATGCATGGAGAAAGCAGTGTGGTCCTCAGGCTCCCACTTCCCTATATGGGCGTCCAAAGAGATGCAAAACCCTCCATGATCCCTGGGCAACACGATCCCTCCACACAGACATCTGTCAGTGTGCCCACATTCCTGTTTGGACCCAGAAGCACCACCCATTCAGGTTTGCAAGGCAGCATCCCCTCTTCATGACCATGAGTTACCTCGGGTTTTGTCAGCTTTTCCTTTCAGGTAACTTTTGTTCCTGTCTTCAGGGGAGGAGGAAAGTAGCAGCTTTCCAGGGTTACTCTGTGCTGTTACTTGCTGACATTAAGTTCCAGGTCCCATACACCCCTTACTGCTATCTCAGTACTACTTGTCATCCCATGGAGTATAAGGTGCTCTGTGGGCTTCAGATAAGTGAGACACAGTTTCTACTCTGTTGGAATATCCCAACTTCTCATCTTGCTGCCTTTTTAGCTAATCCAGGATAGGCAAGCTATATAGACGGTCCTTATCAGAGACCCCGGTTGGGTTCGGCTCCCTCGCTTTCATACAAACTTCCTTTCCAACCCCAGTAGTAGTAAATTGGATCCACAGATTTTTGGATCCACAAAGTACCACACTGGATGTTCAATCCAACAGAAATTTGTCCACAGTTCTGGGGTTTAGAAGTACTAAATCAAGGTACCTAGCATGGACAGATTCCTGAAACCCATAGGGGAATGGGTCCTTTCTTTTCTCTGTCAGCTTCTGATAGCCCAGGCATTTCTTGGCTTGTGGCAGTAGAAATAACTTCAGTCTCTGTCTGCATCTTTCCATGGTGTTCTCCCTACATCTCTTCCCATCATCTTCCCTCCACGCATGCTAGCATTGTGTTCCAATTTCCCCTTTTTGTAAGGACAACAGTCATTTTGCTCTAGGGTCCACACTAATGACTTATTTTTAACTTGATTACATCTGTAAAGACCTCATTTCCAAATAAGGGCATATTCTAAAAGACTGGGGATTAAGACACCAATGTATCTTTTGAGGGGGTGTGGTAACAGGAGGAAAGACACAATTCAATTCCTAACACTTAGACTGAAGCCTTTTAAATTTTAAAACACAAGAATTTGATTATTCTTTCATCTGTATCCCATAACAAATCCATTCAGGAAATAATAGCCTTGGTATCTGGCCACAATCTGGGGGAGTGACTGGGGGAAGAGCCTCAGGTAATATGGAAAAAATTCAATAATAGTAACAACAATAACAAAAATCGACATTGTTCTGTGCCATGTGCCGAACACTGTTCTAAGCACTTTGCATATGAGTATATTCATTTTACCTTCACCCATAAGAGGTATTACTGTTCATATTTTACAGATGAAACAACTACTGAGGGGAGTGAAAACACATTAGTGAGTATTTCACGTATCATCTCACTACACAAGCAATTATAATTGCATAAGATTACTGCTATGATACCTACATGTACCAGATGCTAGAGGAGCATAAAGAAAATGAGCTTCCACTAATTTAGACCACATTTAGTGATAATGCATGCCATTTTACCCCGTCAGTGTATAAGTTTTCTGTAATGAGATATTTCTCTTTTCTAGGAATTTTACTTTTCTTCTCTAGTCATAGCCCTTAACCCTGCCAGTCCCTAGCTAGAACTCCATACTAATTTCTCCACTGGGAACAATACTTAGACGTATATTCATGCTAAGCAAAATAAGCCAGACAGAAAAACCAAGAACTATATGACTTCACTCGTATGTGGAATATAAAACTGAAAGCAACACAGAAACAAAAACTCATGGATACAATCAATAGTTCAGTGGCTACCTAAGGGCAAGGGGGAGGGGGTGGAAGAGGAGGGAGGGGGAGTCAAATATATGGTGATAGAAAGAGAACTGACACTAGGTGGTGAACACATAATGTAACACATAAATGATGAACCATAGAATTGCATACCTGGAACCAATGTAATTCTTAATAATCAATATCACCCCAATAGGTCTTAACAATTACAAAAAAACTTATTCAAGTTGATCTTAAAAAAAAAGAGAGAAGTACATTGATTCATATGTCCATGTTTAAGTGTCTATATAGTCAACAGAGTTTCATGGTAGTGTTTTCTTGGAAATTAATTTTTTTAGGTGATTCTAGGCTGAGTGTGTATGTGTGTGTGTATGTGTGTTAAAGTATAAACTCTATTCTGAGGACAGTAAGGGGGGAATTATCATGGGATAAAATTAAAATTTAGGGGAAAGAAAGAAAATCAATTCTGTTCTATAACAAATTCAACAGACAGAATTATGAGAAATTTAACAGAATTATATACTTATAAGTATCAATATAAATTTACAGATTGTACATATAAATTATACCAAATTTAATAGCCAGAATTCACATTATTATAGAACCATAGTCTCATCTAATTCACATATTCAGTGCTAACATTTTTATTTGCTCCACTAGATCTATCAATGAGTAATGATTATTATAAATATCCCAACCTAATTTAGCAATTCTCTTTCGGTTTTCCTAGATATCTTCCTCTCATTACCCTCTTCTTTCTTACAGTTTGAAACAGTGGTTCCCTAGGCCTAATCCAAACACAGAAATTGTATAAATGTACATCTGAAAAATCAAGTGAATATATGGAGTTAAGGTAAATATATAAATACTATAATTAATATTTTAGAGAAATAAGGGTATATTATATTTGTGAAATGAGAATGGGATACCTTAGGAAAATAATAAATTATAATAAAGAGTTCTCATAAATTATATATATATACATATATATGTGTGTGTGTATGTATGTGTGTGTATATATATATATGTGTATATATATATATATATACACACACACCTCATAGATAAAGCAGGGGAAAATTCAGTAGGTAGTTTGAAAGAAAACAGTAAAGATGTCTTTTAGAAAGTTGAACCAAACACAAGGATAAGAAAATGTGACTTAAAAAAAAAACAAAAACATCAATCCCCAAAATAAAATAACAAGTAGACATATTACGAGAAATATTTCTAGCAATGAAAAGACTCACCAAGTGTTTACTTGATGAAAAAGAACACACAATGAGATGCATTATAAAATGTATGTGTGTTACACTGAAGTTTAAAAAAAAAGACGCATCAAGGAATTCACTTCCCGGGAATGGAACTAAAGGAATGGTAAAACGTATGGAAATTTCAGGATTTGCTCTCCATGTTTCTGTTGTGTTTGACCTTTGTATATTTTATATGTGTGTATTATTAGTGTAACTAAAATATGATTATGATATTAAAATATCTTAAATATGTACCTCCATAAGATTTATACTTATTTATCCCTCAGTTGTTCCCTCCTTGAGTCTAGAATAGATCCCCTCTGCTATTTGAAGAGATCCTGGAATTTGTATTCTTCCAGAAGGCCTCCTCATTCATGCTGATTCTTAGCTTCTATGCCTCTGTCTTCAGTCACCTTGATAGCAAAGTCACCTACCACTATGCTTGCATTTAATTTTGTTAATTATTATGAATTTAAGTAAACATAAATTAATTTACATTATGCTTTCTATACATTTATACCTCTACAGCCCATTTTAGATCAGAATCTCCTGCTGGTGAATGCTGATACTAACTCACTTTTGTCCAGTGCATAATATATAAGGAGCTGTAAATTATAAAAAGGAATAAATGGTCTTTTTCTGATAAAACAATAATTAAAAACTTTCATATATATTACATCTTTTTCCTTTACAACATATTTAAAAGTTGAGATGTGTAGATATTTTTCTCGTTTTCAGCTGAAAAAAATTGGTACAGAAAAGCAAAAATTACATGGTGATAGAAAGAGGTCTGAAAAACAGGATATTTGTCGGTTTAAAGTCTACTCAGTAGACAAAGTGATTTTATATCAAGGACTCAAATACTCCAGATGTAATAACTGTCAAAATATTATTCAGTGTGCTTCAATTCAGTAATATTAAAATATTTTTACCTTTATTGTAAAAGAATAATGCAGTAAAAACTACTCCATTTCCAAGTAGTTTTCAATATAGATTATTCCCTATGTTGTCTCTATATGGAATTACAATTTTCCAAAGGTAGCTTGGGCCACTATGCCTTTTTAATTGTTGTTTCCTCAGTTTGAAATTACTTTTTATTATTGCCCTACTTTTCCCCATTTCCTTCCAACACGTAGCCAACTGCTATTCATTCTTGAAGACTCAGTTAGAATAATGAACTTGATATCCTATCATATGCTTCCCACAAATGATTTAGCTATCCTCTTCTGCATCCCCCAGATTATATGGGTAGCATTATATTATATGGTTATATTTTATTATATCATCTTATATAGTACTACTTTTCATACTGTACTGTAAATATCTTATTTTTTCCCAATCATCCTCTTTAATTAACACTCTCCTATACAAGACAGAGTTCCTGGAGAGCAAGTACTATATGTTTTTTTATTTCCTTTTTATAACCCTTTTTTTTTTGTTAGTTAACACAATGCTTGGCACATAGTAGGTATTCAGTAAGTATCTGCTAGCACAGGATGGTAGTCTGTCACCATGTATAAATTGGTGTGTTATTTATTGCTTCCAATTAGAAAGGTAGTAATGAGAAAAACTTTGACATCTAATACCAGACTTCAAACAAGATTCTACTCTATTTTTAAAAGATACAAACTCACTCCAACTCACCAGTAGTGTAACTTGTGAGAACCTATACCTAAGTGCAAAGTATCAATTTAATCATAACCTTTCAATACCCTTTCATATGATTATACACATTGTCAGAAGTGAGACTATATTATGTATTCAAATGACTGAATATTCTTAGATGCTTGTAAGTACCCATTATTTACCATGGGGTTTCATTACTAAAAGACAGATGTGAGGCAGCTAAGTCAGGTGTTGGAGATACACTTCCCTGCTTCTCTCAGGAAAGATCACTGGTAATCTGTTTACGCATATGCACAGACACTCTCCACTCTAGGGCTTTGTGACTAAGCAACAGACCTTTTCAAATTTTTTCCTGTACAAACGTTGTTAGTGTGACACTGTCAGGCTGTCATATCAGCTTAGCTAAAGGGAAACTACATTATTGTTTTTTCTATGATCCCTTAGCATTTATTGCTAATTACAAATAAGCATTTATTGTAGATAATTAATTTATACCATCTCCCATTCTATCTTCCAAAATTTGGTGGGTGCAAGTAACTATGTCCAAATTTATGCATGATGAGATCAATAGAAGAATTAAATTTTTAATTTAATATGCTTTCTTTTATTTTTTGAAAATATTTAATTGAATGTCCATTAATTTTTTACTGTTTGTTTAGCATTATTTAATGCTAACACATTAAGATAGGGAACCATACTTAGACCATATAGCTTCTAAGTCCAGAGGGTATAAGTAACCCTTTAAAAAACTTATTTTTTATAACATGTATTTTTACTTAGTTTATTAATTTTAAAAGCTGAATTTAGCCCAAAAAAATCTGACAATTTGTAGCTTCACTTTATTAGTGGAGAAAAGAAATTATATTTTAATCAGACTAATTACATTTGCAATTATGTGTTTATATTTCAGAAGTAACTACCTTGTTTAAGTTTACAGTAGTAAATAGGTTTATGCAACTTTCCAATGTGTTGTGGGTAGAGAGAGGGTTTGCTGAGACAAGTATGATGATCCGGGCACATGGGAGAAATTGGGAGATGCTAATGAAGGAAAGGCTGGAAAGGAAGCAAAGGACTGCCTTTTTAAGG
The DNA here is from genome assembly GCA_004026885.1 of Lyroderma lyra. Classification (NCBI taxonomy): domain Eukaryota; kingdom Metazoa; phylum Chordata; class Mammalia; order Chiroptera; family Megadermatidae; genus Lyroderma; species Lyroderma lyra. The sequence continues at coordinate 105,390 of PVJL010003988.1, forward strand.
GACTCCATCTACTAGAAGGAGGCCAAGAGGAAAAGCAGGGAGCAACATGGCATTCTACTGTTGTAAACCTGGGAGAAAGGTGGTGGTATGCATAAGTTGATCGAAGTGGAGATGAAAGTATATGGATTTGAAAAATATAAGAGTTTGTGATATATTTATGAATTTCAGTCTATATGAAAGTGTGTGAAAAGTAATTGATTGATAGTAATTTCAACTTCAGCAATTATTTGAGTACCTCCACTCATCATAGCAAAGTTCCAAAGTCTTACATCAGGCCAAGGCATGAAGGTAGAGGTGAGGGGATCAATCTTGGGTCATGTATTTGCATAGGTTACAAGAATTCATTTATTCAACAAGTATTATTGAGCATCTCCTGTTTGCCTGGAAGTGTTCTTGGTGCCTAGAACATATCAATAAACAAAAAAAAGGATCCCCACTTTCATGAAGTTTAATGTTTTAGATGTGGAGAAGATATAGACAAACAATAACCATAATATACTAATAAATTATATACTGTGTTAGAAGGTGCTTAGTGCTATGTAAAGAACTTAAAACATAGTAGAAAGGATTAAAATGTTGGAAAGGATAGTGGGTTGTAATTTTCAGTTGGGTTGTCCTATAGCTATAGAAGGATTTATTAAGCTGATAACATTTAAGCAATGATGCATGTCTTTGGCAAATTTTGTCAAAATCTTTTATGAGGCTGAGAATCTTGGTGCCTGGGTTCTCATCTTTTGGATGTAAAATTCAGCCATCCCTCTTAAAAGTCTAGGTCCCTCTCCATGCTGCTGCTAGAGGACTCAGATTCCTGTTTCTTGAATACTACTGCTATCATTCTGTAGCCCGTTCAAGAGGTCACTGCAGAAATCTCTCCCTGTTTCTTCTCTGGTTTTTCTTCATTCCTTCCACCCCTCTGCTTTGTGTGTGTGTGTGTGTGTGTGTGTGTGTGTGTGTGTGTGTGTGTTTCCATGGCTTTAGCCAATGTCATTGGTCTTCTATCCAAACAATTTACTTCACAGTTTTTCATTGATTTGTCCATTCACCTCTCTGATACTTTGGTATAAAAATATATGACCATAAAAATTTAATGGCTTATATTTGCTGGGCATAGTGATTGGCACAGTATTAAGTGCTTCACATGGATATTATTTTGACTCTATGAGCTAAGTATTGGTATTGTCTTCATTTTAAAGATGAAGAAATTAAGGCTTCAAGAGATCAAGTAGTGTGACCAAGATCACACAACTGGTGAATTTGGCATAAGAATTTCAGTGATTACTGAGCTCTCATTTTTACAGTAAGGAATTTGGTGGAAGAGCTGGTTTCTTGTCTTTTAGCATTTAGTATGTGTAGACATGTATTAAATTGTCAAATATCTTAGAGCACCTAATAGATTATAAATTCCATGAAAGCTTAAACATTTTACTTATTTTTATAATACGTAAATTTTCTAATGTGGTCTTTGTACACACCATTTTATATTGTAAATAATAGTGAAAATAAATAGGACAAAACCATAAAATAAATTACAATAAAATACCTCTGAGAGAAATGATTTTTTTATATCAAAAGAGATAATGCATTTGATAATACTGCAGCTTTTCTAATCTGACATCAAATTAAGCAACTTGAAAAAATGGTAAAATTAAGAACGACTGACAAGAGTACTCACATCAGAAATTTTTAATTGCTAAGTGTACAGACAAGTAACTTTTTTTAAAAATGGCAGATACAGTGTTAATGGACAATGATTCTCAAAATTGACCCAAGTGAAAAGAGTAGCAGTGATGTGATTGTTAGAAGTACAAATCCCATATGGAAATGTTATTTGCATTGCAGTGTTCAAGCCTAAAGAAAAGAAAGAAAAAGAGGTAACTTTAAGTATATAAAGTGGGTTCTCTGAAGAAAAACTACAATTTACCATAGATTTACTCAATTGTGTGGATAGATCCAAATAATTCTTATCTTCCCCTTGATAACTAACACTGTCTTTTAATATCTTCGGGATGACACCAGCATAGGTTATCTCCAGCAATACAAGTATTTTTTTTTAAACTCTATCTGGAAAGTAATAGTACCTTTATTTCCCTTGCAAAGTGTTCCTCTAGCTAGAGACAATAATTTACCTCAAATTGGCAATGTGTTTTCTTCTAGAGAAATCTTTTCTTCTGCTTCCCAGCTAGACAGGCGATCCTGGCTTTGGTCCCTGTTGCTATGGGTCACTGTACACCTGGACTCAATTGTTCAGCCTCACGTGAAGCAGGTGGGATGAGCGTGGGCTGTCCGGCCAGGCAAAAATGGACACAGCACAGTGCTTTGCAATCTCACTGAGTGGCTGGGCGGGCACAGGCTGGAGGAGGCTCGGGAGGGAGCCAAACAGAAACGCTGATAATGCAAACACAGACTTTAGAATCTAAAATAATTCCTGGCAGTAAGGAGGGCCTGGCAGCCACTCACACAGTAGTTAAATGCTGGTTAACACCCAGGCAGGTGCTCTGCACAGGCCGGACAATTATAAGCATTTAGATAAATATTAGCTGTTGATTTATTCTCACTGCTTTAAGTGTGTCAGTTTCCCAGCCTTCCGGTAGATACTACTAATTTACTCCTTCTAGACATTTATTTACTTACTTAATTATTCATTCATTCATCCATTTATTTATTCATTTAGTTTTAAGAACACAGCACAGAAAGTAGCATCCATGTTAAAGTAAGGCTGCAGGTCACTTGATCTGGATAGGTTTGTAAACATAAATGAAAGCGTGCAGCCTGATTAGCTCTATCTCAGGGGTGGAAGCTTCGAAATAAGAATCGTGTCATTCATTTGGGCTACTTGATTGTTACGATAGATCAGAGACATCCTGTATATATTTTATGTGAAAAATCATGTAGTATTACTGTTAAAGAGTACCTTGAGACAGGGAACCTCACCTTCAAAATTCAAGGAATAATTTGTGACAGTAATCTGGATGTTTTAAAAATACTGAAGGTTGAGACATTTGTTTACTCAACAAGTACTTATTAAAAGCTTAAGATGTGCCACTCAGTCAGCTGGATGGTGGGACACAAGTAAGAATAAAATATGGTCCCTGACCTCAAGGAGCTTGTAGTGTAGGGGAAGGAGACTGACAACACAGCAGTTTCAATGTGATACGCATCTGGAGGTGAAGGTATGCACAGGTGCCATGGGACACCTGACTGGGACTGCTCATCAGGAAAAAATCATTCCTTCTCGTATTATGTGAAATAGAAACAGTTTTAAACTGGGATAGCGTGCTTTAAAATGTATAAATGTCCTGAAGTCACTCACCTTACACAGACTGGTCTCTGTGAAGTGTATTAATGGATGCTTCTAGCAAACTATTTCAAAGGAAATCATGTGTCCATATTGACACTATGTGTATTTTAGAGCTCCATAGATTCTAAGTGACAGAGCCCCTATTGAAAAGACATAAGACAAAAGGGGCAATAACAGGCTTATGAACTAAAGATTGTAGGAGCTCATCAAGGTCCAAGTCCTGAAATGGTGGTATCCGGAATGTTTCCCTCTATCCTCAGCTCTGTTTGCAGTTTGCAGTGTGTTTGTTGGTTTATTTGTTTCCCTGTGCTGCCTTCCTTCTTACTCTGCCTGCACTTGATGTACTCCTGCAGGTCCTGGTTTACAGCCAACCAGATTCAAGAATAGTGAGAATGAGTACACTTCATTACCAAGTGCACTAGCCAAAATAAACAAATTAAAAAAATAAAAATCTGCACTCATGACCTCTGATTGGGTCAGGTGTCCAACACTGACTGATCATAGGGGCCAGAGGATGTGTTGTTGCTCCGAAAGGCCAAACCTGCATCACAAACCAGGGATAAAGTCAGCTCATACAAATCAGGTCAATTGAGAGCGGGTTAGAAATAGTTACATGTGGGAAATTGAGGAACTCTTACTAGAAGTGAGAACGGTTGCTGGGCAAACCAACTACCAAACTCCATGGGTTTCTTTTTTAATTAATTTTTTGTATTTTGAGGTATTTTTCCAGATTAAAAAAGTTAATAATAATTTGCTCGATCTTCCTAAACCGCTGTCTTAAAACATTGTTTTAATGAGTTACTAAAGGAAATTTTCAATTTGTATTTGAAATCAACATCTTTGTTTCAGAGCATGAGCCCTAGATTCCTAGCTTTGCTACTAAAAATCTGTGTGATATTAGGCAAATCAGTTGAACTTTGTTACCCTCAGTGTTCTCATCTGTAAATATAGTAATTTTTTGGTTCTACCTCTCTTGAAAGCTTGTTATCAAGATAAATAAAATGACAATATGGTTTTTAAAGTGTGAACTACTGCTACATTTCTCCACAAGCTTTATTTTTGAAACACGTATTTTTACTCAACTTGGTATAAACATTTCTTTCCACTATATTATTTCTACCTCTTATATACACATAGAAAACATTAGATATGATAAATCAGCCTCATCATTTCAAGAAAATTAAGATTTGAATTTTATACTCCTTGACTCCTCTATACTCTTCCAATTGTTTTCTTTATTGCTTATTGGTTATTCATCTATAAGTTAGCCATACTTATCCTATTGTTTGGAAACTTTTGAAATAAGATAATCATTCAGTTGGTAGCTAGGTGGCTTCTAAAATAGATGAACAAATTATATGTAACAACTCCCATACGGGAGACAGAATAAGTATCCTTATACACTTAATGACAATCTACAGTTGACCCTTGAATACACAGATTGTTTTCAGTAAACACCTGTACTGTTTTTGATCCATAGTTGGGAGCCTGCAGATGCAGAGGGCTGACTGTATATGTTGAGCTACACCATTTCATACAGGAAACTTGAGCATCTGTGGATTTTTGTATCTGCAGGGGTCCTAGAACCAATCCCCCACAGATATGGAGAGACAACTAAGTTTTTTAAAAAAATCAGAAGTTATACTTAGATTTTCAAATGTACAGGGAGTCAAAGCCCCTAATCCCTTGTATTGTTCAATGCTGGACTGTCCATTGATTTACAGAATATTCACAGCCAAGTAATACATTGAACAGGAAGGAGTCACAGAGTATGACATCAAAACCAACTTTATTTTTATCTCTATTATTTTTAAAAAAGGCATACAATGGAAGAATTACTTCCCCTGTTCATAGTTCAAATCTTGGGCTTGCCCAATAATTTTTCTGGTCACTCTTAAGTAATGAAAACCAATATACCGTATTTTGTCATGTATAATGTCTTCCTGTGTATAATATGCACTCGTGTTTTTGGCCCAAATTTTCAGGGAAAAAAACCTTTCATTTTAATTTTTTAATTCAAATTTTTATTTGTTTATATTTATGTACTTTTTGTATTATAAAAGAATTTTAGCGTATTTTTAACCTAATTACGGTATGAGAAATTTTATGTAATACTTTTAACTCATGAGCATAAATAAAAGAATTTAAAACATTCATATAGACCTGGAATTAGTATTACCCATGTATAAAGTGCATCCTTTTTTTTCCCTCACAAATTTGGGCAAAGAAGTAGTCTCATTTTGTCACAAATACATTCTCAGTTCACTGACTGTACGTATCTAGACCCACTTAGAACTTGATTTAAACTTAAAAAATTGCCCTCTGGTGGACATTAGAAGGCAGTCCTTTCTCTCCCTTCCTTAAGAGTCTACCTCTTCTCCAGCTTCCCACTGTCGGGTTCTGATTCTTGCAGGTTTAAGGATTGGTACAGATGGAAAGTGGAAGAAGAAAAGGTTGTAAGATGGCTTCGTCATCTTGACATCTCAGGAATTACCAAAGATTAGAAGTGATCCTTTCAAGAATGAATCTTCAGAGGGAATATTTAAGAATATTTTACTACCCTAATCTTCACAAGGGGCTTTCTCCTCATCCCTAGAAAATGCTTCTCCCTCAGCTCCAGGTTTTCTGGTGATCCACTTTATGCTGATTATTTGTTCACATCTCATTGCCTTTTCAAGTGGACAGTTGAGAGCATTTAAAACTGGTCCCAGATTAACTTTGTACCATGTAGAATTTCTTAAATATTTTGTCTAACAATTTTTGGAGATAGACTTTAATCCCAGTGCAGCAACCACCTTTCTTTTGTTTTGCAAAAGCAGCATTTGCAAAGCAGCGTTTTAGATTTTCCTGTGCCCTCTTTCTGATTAAATGCTGGGGACTTGTATTAAGCTCCATGATTGATCCCATTGAAAGCTCTGTCACTATGCTTGAGGTGGGGACTGACGGAGCTACCTCCACCCTTCTCTCTCTGTGGAGGGTGTTTGAATCTTCAGTGGAAGCTTCAAAAAATCTAATTTGAACATCTCCTCTAATTTCCACAAAACAAATTTTGTTCCTTTAAGATGAATGTGGGGTTTTGAGAGTTAAGAAACATCTTTCAGATATAGAAGACTGGAACTTTCTTTGAACTATGGCATTTATGAATTATTCGGTTGAAATTTCTAATTTAAAATATCCTGATTCTCTATTGTGTTTTATCCACACTCATTTTATCCCCTCAAATCCTTTACAGTGTGCTGGTGCATCTATATAAAGCCTAACGATTCCGTTACTTTTCAACATCTCTTTAATCTAAATTTTCTACCAGCAAAATTGATCAGGTAGCCCAACAATTTTGTCCTTGCTGTATTCCTATTTAAAGAGTGTCCTTAATTGGACTAACATTGTTTATAGTATCACTGACAAGCAGCATCTTGTAAATGATGATAATTTTCAATAATGCAGTTCATTTTTTTCTTTAAGATTGAATAGCATGAACATTTTTTTGTTCACTAATTAGAAAGTTGTCCTATAAATTCCCAAAATTTTGGTAGTAACTTTAAGAACAAATGAAGATCAAGGAAGGAGCATTTTCTTTTTAAATGAGTTGGTAATTGTTAGTAACTGAGTGGCAAAAGGCCTTAAACAACAAGTAGACAAAACAACTTGGAGAACAAGAAACAGCCATAATTATAAAAAACCAGATTTCTCATCTAAAGAACCACCTCCAGACCCCAGAGTCTGATGTAACTCAAACCACACAGTCTTTTAAATTCTAGACTACCCTGAGTGACCTAGACAGAAATAGTATGCCAGAAAAAAAGTCTATACTGATTATGATGGGTTGGTGAGATGGGGAAAGATTAATGATTGAGTTGTAGACAGTTTCCGATTGCACACACACACACACACACACACACACCTCACTAGAGAAGAGTATTTAAATAGCACCTAGATACTTCAGTCCTATAATCCTTTGTGTCACTACACAATAGCAAGCTAGGCACTGCAGAAGAAAACATTGGAAGAATATTTTATAGATCATAAACTTGGGGGGAAATAAATGAGGTGACAAGGCAGGCGTGTCTCCCATGTCTCTTTCACAAGTTGAAGGCATTGCATTTAGGTAACATGTTATGTCTGCTGGACAATTTTCATGCCATTTTAAATATGGGGGTTGATTGCAGGAAGCATTGAACGCAGTTTGCTAGGAGCTTAATTCACAAGGTGCTTCCTAAGCATTAACAAAAGCAAAGCTCAGTACACTGTAAGAGCAAATAAAATGAGGTTGCCATTTAATGAACCAAAATTGTAATTGAGTACACAATTTCAAGTGCTAGAACTAAAACTAATTTCTGAGAGCTATCACATCTCTGATAATATTTTCCCTGAGCACTTGCAAATAAAAAGGTTTCTTTAATATAATGCTATTCCATTTATGTGTTTTATACAGAGTTAGATCAATCACATTAATAATCAACGTCATTTGGAAAGAAACTATGCTTGCTAAAACAGCCTCAATTTATTATTTATCCTTAGCTGGCCATGAAACCAACTGCTCACTTTTCTTTTGCCTCCAAGAACAGGCGTTGGAGAAGTAGTGATGTAAAAATCAGGACTGCTTGGCTTCGAGTGGCAGAATACCCACCCACAATTGGCTTAAGGAAAAAGAGTTTACGAGGGCAGTCTGGAAAATATCCAGCCATTAGTGTCTGTTTTTCATATTACAAGGCTGGATACTTTCCAGACAGCCCTCACATTGCCTCATAAAATTAGAAAGTCCACAGGGTTCCCTGGTGGTGCAGTGGCTAGGCTTCAGCTCTCTCGACGCCGTGGCCTGGTTTCGATTCCCAGCCAGGGAACTACCACCACCACCGCAAAAAATTTGGGAAGTCCAGAGGGTAGTGTGGCTTTAAGCAAGCCTGCACCCAGGGGATCAAATAAAATCATCTGGATCCAATCTCACTTCCAGCTGTCTCCTTTTCTTTCCTCTTTGTTGGCTTTATTCACAGATGTGCTCATCCCTCTTGTGCTAAGATGGAACTCATGTTTATGTCCTCACAGCTCTCATTCAGTTGAAAAGGAAGTGTGCCTCTCTTCAAACCATTCCAAAGCTTTGATGTTTCAATCCATTGGCTCTGATTGAGATTCACGTCGAATTTTGAACCAGGCTGGCCAGAGAATTCAGGGTCTTGACCAATTTTAAGTTACATATCTATACTAGAAGCTGAAGGCAGTGCCAGTATCACAAAGGGCTACATGCACTGACAATTTGGGCAAGAGAGATCTTTGGAGAGATATTGGCATGTGGGCATAAGAAGGTGAGGGGATATATGCAAAGTTGCAAGTAATCACTACAGATTTTTTTCCCTTCCGGTCAATCCCAAAAGAGGTTAGTGAAGTAATAGGAGAGTGTCTTGTGGTGACATCTAAAAGCCACTAAGTTGCATTCCCTGGAAATACTTCCTTGAAAAATGCAGTCTTGTAGGGATTGTGGCAGCTAAATACACAGATAAGTAGGACAGCCCTTCTTCCTGGCCCAAATTCAGATAAATTTTTAGCTTAAAGCTTTTTCACAGTTACTCTTATAGTTAGGTAATGTCTTCCTATGTCTTGCTATACCTCTGATTGAAAACAATAAATATTACTTGTAAATGGAACGTGCAGTTTTTTACAGTGTTTTCCCATTTATCATTTCATCTGAAATATTCCCCAGGACTTCTCCATTTTATTAGCCAAATTAAATTTGCTTTGCATAAATACCAAAGTGATATATACTGAGTCAAAGACAATGGTCTCTACAATGCTTTAGTTTGAAATTTATTCTGTCTAAACAATCAGAACTCTACAATTTTCTTTTTAAGCTGTAATTTTATTAAACCTGATCCATCTAATTCTAAAGTTAGAGTCTTAATCCAAGGCCAGAATTTCATATTTAATTCTATTAGCCATTCAATTTTTCTTTTGTTTCTGTAGATCAAATTTATTTTTTCCAGTATGTCAAGAGATTTTGAAGCCTAGTTTCTCATGTTATAAACTCATTGTCAAATCTATATTTTCCTCTTCCTATCCCTTGGCTCACCCCATTTTTTATGGCTTGGACTTAAAGCTAAGCTTCAGTGATTTTTCTATGGCACAGTCCTTTCTACACAAGGGCTTTTACCCAGCCCCAATGCCAGATTTGGGTGACATGCACTTATTGTCTATTTGTGTATTCTCTTTTGAGAAATGTCTATTGAAATCCTTTGCCCATTTTTAAATTGGCTTATTTGTTTTTTTATTGTTGAATTGTAAAAGTTCTTTATATATTATGGATATGAATGCCTTATTAGATATATGATTTTCAAATATTTTTCCCATTGTTACTATCTTTTCATTTTCTTTTTTATCTTTATTTTTTATTTTCAGAAATATTCTTTTTTTATCTTTTCATATTCTTGATGGTATTCTTTAAAGAACAAAAGTTTTTATTATTAACGAAGTCTAATTTATTGATTTTTCTTTCGTTGCATGTGCTTTTGTGTTTTATCAAAGAAATCATTGCTTAACCCAAGGTAATGAAGACTTACTTCTATGTTTTATACTAATTTGAAAAGATATATAGGCACCCCTGTTTGTTGTAGCATTATTTACAATAGCCAAGACATGAACACAACCTAAATGTTCATCAATAATTGAATAGATAAAGAACATGTGATATACAGGGGTACCAAAAGAATATATACACATTTTAAGAGATGTTATCTGTGTATTACTTTTTGAAGTTGAATTATGGTAGCAATGTGCAGTACGACGTTCACTCAAAAGATGGCATTAGTCAAATGAATGCTAGTGTCACCATGGGACAAACAGGACAGTCAAAGAAAATGGCAGGAGCACAGTCGTTGTTGGAGGAGTGCAAGATCATTTGCCAGGACAATGGATACGACAAAGAGGTGCGGTTGAGTTTTCCCCATGTTCTTCTGAATTAATACCCCTTGACTTCTATCTAAGGGGGACCTTAAAGGATGTGGTGTACCATAGAAAACTGGCCACACTGGTGGTACTTTGGGAAGAAATCGATGTCAGTGCCTAGTCTATCCTTCAAAGCAATTTTGGAACATTTTTTCTGGAATGACCATCAGAGCTGTTGTCGTGTGTGTGTGTGTGCGTGTGTGTGTGTGTGTGTGGAGAGAGAGAGAGAGAGAGTCAGTCTGGGAAGTATCCAACCATGTAATATGAAAAATAAAGGCATTTATCACTGGGTTTTTCCCTAACAGCCTACACACACACACACACACACACACACACACACACACACACAAAACTTACTGAGGTGATCATTTCATAAGGTATATAAATATTAAGTCACTCTATTTTATACCTGAAATTATTATAGTATTGTATCAATTATACTTTAATAAAAACTAAAAATAGATTTACTTATATGTTTTCTCAGAGTTTTATTTACTTCTTAAATTAGGTTTATGATCCATTTTGACTTAATTTTTCTGTATGGTCCACAGAAGGTGACAGACTTTATTCTTTTGTATGTGGATGTCCAATAGATCCAGCACCTTATTATGAAAACACCAATGAATTTTCTCTGCACACTTGTCTTAACTTGTTTTTAAATACTGTAAATTACAAAATTTAAATATCTCTCTCATCTATTCTTCTTTGCACTCTGCTACCTCTGCCTTTGTTGGAACATTGTTGGTTCTCATTAGGAATAGGGAATGTATACTATATTCATACATATGTGTGTGTGTGTGTGTGTGTGTGTGTGTAATCTCATCCATATATATCTTTATTTTTGTGTGTGTTTCTGTAATTCTTTACTTATGAAGCAGAATTTATTCCATAAAGATTTAAATGTTAAAAAGGAAGATAAAAAGGAAGATAACCTGAAGAACAATTATTCAGTTCTTCACAAACTGTAAGACTGAATTCTCAGAAAGCACCTTTGAATTTATCCTTTGGAAGTAGGTTCATGATGAAAAGACCGGGACCCTGACTTGAGGAAGGTGGTCCTATTAAAAGAAAACAGAGAGGCTGAGTATGAAAATGGAACGGTATGGAGCAAAGAAGAGTGAGAGTATGGCAGATTTTGGTTTTCCTATATTTTGTTTTTGGGTTCAAGCATTTGATAGTCTTTTACAAGTGAATGAATCTGTTAATACTTCAGAGGCTTATTTAGGAAAATTTAGGCTATAGTCCTGCTGAAAGATTAATAGAAATGAAGAGATTTTTGTATCCTCATTATACCAAAAATGTATTTATTTCTCTAGCCAAGTATAATTCACAAGAATAAACCTTCTTTATTGTGATCTGTGATATCATTTGTATAGATATAATAACATTTATGGAATGTCTACTCTAGTAGTTCTAGACACGCTACTTTTTTTTTTTACTTAAAAATCACATCCTTACAAGGTAAGTTACAGGTGAGTATCACAGAGATGTTAACGATACTAGAAAAGTTAAGCAAATATTTGAACTGAAATTTCACCCCAAAATACTCTTGTACCAAAGCCCACATTCTTTCTTAGCCTAAATACACATCAAAATATTGACCATATACTTGTTCTATAAATTGTCAGAATCAATGCAAAAAAAATGCATTGTTTAGAGAAAACAGGTGATGTGGGTCAGGTTATTCAGGATGACTTCAGAAAGGGGTGACTGTTGAGCCAACCCCTATGAGGGTGGTTGAGGAGAAAAGATGAAAATAAAAGATGAAAGAGAGATGGTGGAGGTGTTCTACCATAAACAATAACATGGCCTAAGAAAATAGTGTCTTAAAACAGTCAGTCTGGGTTTTATGAAAGATTGCTTTTTGTTTCATCTCTCTGGGACAAATGTTCTTGCCTGATTTAATAGAAATGGTATTTTCTCTGCAGCTACCTTTGAGCCATACTCTGAGATGCAGAGTTTTGTTGTTGAAACCAGCTCTGCTAGCATGCTTGAATAAGCAAAATTATTCCTCTAAGCTATCTGAAATGGAGCTGAGATACCAGTAAGCAAATCATAACACACAAAAATGGAAAAGACAAACATTTATTTCATCCAACTAGAGCTTACATTAATCTGATTAATTAAAGCATGAATGAAAACTATTTACTTGCTTGTTGTGAAAGAGCAGCATTAAATTAGCTCTTCACTCTAGGAGGCACACCGTGATTGTTGGTTCTCGTGTTTTTACCCCCATTGCTTTCTTCCTTAAAAGGAATGTCTTACTGTATTTTCTTACATTTTCTGCTAGTTAAACCTGGGCCAGTGCATAGCCAGAAAAGATCTTTTGCTTGTTTCACTGATGACCAGATTCAAACTAAGGCAGGGTTTTAATCATGAAATTAGTTATAAGACAAGCTCATATGCACACCCACATGGTAACTACCCAAATGGAAGCAATGAGATGAGGGTCATCTTTTACCTTTTTGAGGGCTTTTCTAGGGGTTTAGTGCTCACTTGGGTTTTATCTAATTTTTATCTAATCCTTTTTCCTCTAAAAAATGTTTATAAGCACCAGGTTTTTTTCCCAATGTTCTATCTGTTGTATTTCTTATAGGCTTTCAGTGGGTATAAATTGTTTTATTGAATCAGTTCTATGAGGTCTGACAATTAAGTTTGTCAACTCATCCTGGAAAAAATGCTACACACCTCATTGCTGAATATCACTACAGTCACCTTCGAAGTACTCGCCTTGGGAAGCCATGCACTGATGCCAGTGCCTAGTCCACTCTTTAAAGTAGTTTTGGAACTCTGTTTCTGGAATGGCCATCAGAGCTGTCATCACATTATCCTTGATTTCCTGAATGTCATCAAAATGTCTTCCTTTTAAAATTACTTTTATCTTCAAGTAGGGCCCAGATCAGATGAGCAGTTACTCATTTGCTGGCTAAAAACTTCCTCACAGACAGTGCTGTGTGAGCTGGTGCATTATTGTGATGTAAGAACCATGAGTTGTTGGCAAAAAGTTCAGGTCATTTTCATCTAACTTTTTCATGCAGCCTTTTCAGCATTTCCAAATAGCAAAATTGGTTGACTGTTTGTCCCATTGGTACAAACTCATAGTGAACAATCAGTCCCTTCTGATATCAAAAAAAGTTAGCAACATCATTTGACTCTTCATATGGACTGACCGAATTTTTTGGTTGTGGAGAATTGGCTGACTTCATTGTGTACTTTGATGCTTTGTTTTGGGGTTGTATTGGTACACCCATGTCTCCTCACTAGTGATAACATGGCCCGAAACGTTGTCTTGCCTCTCTAAAAGGTCTTGGCAAACTTTGCTCTCCTTCACTTTTGTTCATTGATGAGCTCCTTCAGAACCATTTTTGCACATACTTTCTCATGCCAAGATTTTCAATTAAGATTTTCCTGTTTTTCTATCGATGTTTACTTGGTCTGCTATGCTTCTCACAGCCAGCTGACGATTTTGACACACAATTCAATTAATTTTGCAATGGCTGCCCTGACCTCTTTTCATCAGTGATGCTTTCTTTCTCCTCAGAAAAACATTTAATCCATTTGTACACTGCCGTTTTCTTCATGGCATTATCTCCATAAACCTGGACTGACATGTCCCTGATTTCACTTCTGCTCCTGCCAAGTTTAACAAGAAATTTAACGTTTGTTGCTCTAATTCAAGTTCTGACATTCGTGCAAAGGCACACCTAAACACGCAACAATAATGAATACCATTCAACAAGACACTGCCACATGTCAACACAAACACAGCTGTGAGACACAGATACACCAAGGTTATGACTGTAGTGATATTCAGCAATGAGGTGTGTAGCATTTTTTCCAGGATGAGTTGCTTGTACAGTGCTGCCAATGTAAGCACACAGTGGCAAGTTCATAAACTGAATTGTCAGAGGAATGCTTCAGGATTCCTTAGGAAATTTAGGAATCTAGTTTAGATTGCTCATAAAAGAGCCTTTTGCTCAAGGTCTAATGCTGCCTTAGTTCTGGCTTTGACTATGCAATGTCTATTTGGAACAACTTTTTTGAATATGTTGGTAGGTCTTAAATGATCGAGTCTCTGTCTTCTTAAGTGGGTCTTCAACTTGTCAAAAGGACCAGAAAGTCTTGTAAATGTAGAACTGAAAGTAATAGGGTATAAGAAGTGACTTAAAATTGAAATAAACTTAAAATGAAACTTAACTGAAAATTGTTGATTATGACATTGAGTGTCATAAAATTTAAAATATTTGTAAAAAAAAATTTTTGGCAAGAAAATTAATATGGAAAGTAATAGTTTAACTATAACATCAAGTTACTTTTAAATAAACATCAAGTTTATTTAAAAGTCTAACTGAGTGGGAAGAAAGAGAGCGAAGGTAAAGTTTTAGTTGGTAATTCCAAGTGTAGGTTATAACATTTTTCCAAATTTACAAGATACTTGACCAAGTAAAAAATTTATGGAACAACATGCTCTGAACTCAAAGGCTGGGCACAAAAACAGCAGGTCCTCAGACAGCGTAATTTTGTTCATTGTCATTTCATTATAATGTTGAGGAGAGAAAAAAAGAAAGAAAGAAAAATCAGTTCTGGTCAGACCCACTGTCTGTGTGGAGTTTGAATGTTTTCCTGACTGTATATGTTTTCTTTAATTTCCTCTCATATCTCAAAGATGTGCATATAAGTTTGATTGACATGTCTACATTGTCTCTGTGTGTGTGTGTGTGTGTGTGTGTGTGTGTGTGTGTAAAGTGATGGAAGGGCATCCTGTCCAGAGTGAGTTCCCTCCTGAGCTCCTGCCACCCTCGACCCCAAACTGGAGTAAGTGATTTGGGAAAGAATTTTCTTACTTATTGTTATTAATCTTCCTCAAATGTATGGATAGCTTACATTTATTTCAGTGTTTAATATTAGAAATGTTTTGGGTCTTTATTTAGAAGTTTATGTGTTTATGACAAGAAATACGCTGTAGGAACTTAACTCTTGTTTATATCAATTAGCCTATGGTAAAATTGGTTTCATCATATATTCTTTCACTTAACGTTCCAGTTTCTAAGAATCTATCCACAATGTTAAGATAGGAATCACTGTAGGTTTGTGGTAAGAAGTTGTGTAAGAAACCTCTCTTGTTCTCCTTGCTTCCAACCTTGGAAGTTTTGTTAGCTCTGTCATCTGCTAGATGGAATACTTGCCTATTATGTAATGTGTCCCACTATGTGCTAATCTTGGTTTCATTTGCCTTCTCATCTGTTAGGAGGTGAGCTACTTGAAGCACAGATACCACCTTGTTCATCTCTGTGTCCCTAGCACCTAAACACAAAGCTTGCTAATAAATGCTTATCCAACTGAAAGGCTCTACACTTTGGTCTGGTTATGCTCAGACATTTGGGGTTGCCTTTATTTAAGGAGACAAGGATGGGTTTGAAATTTTTTGTCCTATTTCTTAAGTTCACATGACTAAGACCTAGAGGTACAAATGAGGTAGAGGAGAGCCCAAGAGCTATTTCTAGGAAGAAAGCATCTCGCTGGTCCTTTGCTTCTGCCCACAGTGTTAACGACACTGTCAGCTTCACTCCAGCTGGGACTCTTCCGATTAGCAGTCTGCTCTTTGTGTTCCCAAAGACAGACTAAAAGAAGGAGGGACTGCAGTGACAACATGAGATAAATACAATATTATGATATGATGGCATCTTTACATCAGTGCCAATGGGGGAAAAAAGAAACTCAGAGGTTCTCTTGGGATTGTTATCCAGCACTGCCTACTGATAATTTCAAAATACTTTTGTAGTAGGTCATTGTTTCAGGAATAACTCCACAAGCATTTTTTTTTCCGTTTGCTTGATCCTTATAACAACCTTGTGATTTGGGAGGTGGAGGGAGCTATAAAACTGTAACCAAGGTGAGGGAGAAGGGAGTGATGAGTGTGCTTTAGAGGGCCGGCTGGCATGGAATGCACAGGACCTGAGATCCACAAGATTGGTAGGTTATCAGATAGAAGATGATAGAAAAGAAAAAGTTCTCAGTGGCGATAACAATGTGAAGAAGGGAAGAGGGGTATGAAGATTATGTTGTGATTGGCCATATCCAGTAATATAGAAGCTAATGGTGCATGGTAGACAGGGGCTTCAGGTAAAAAACAAAGGTGAGGCAGGCAGAAATTGCACCACAAAGGATCTTGCTTGCCATCCTGAGGGGCTGGAACTTCATCCCTGGACAGCAGTGAGCCATTGAATGCCTTTGAGCAGAGGACAGCTGTGATTAGTTTTGTGCTTAGTAAAAATTATTTAGAGAGCACAATTGCTCATGATGGAACAGAAACATGAAATCTTTCTCTGCTTCAAAATACATGCTGTTCACACTTGAGATCAAACTCCATGGTTATACCCAAGGTGAAATGTTTTGCTCGTAAGAAAGTCTTTCTGAATGAAAGTGAATGGGATTCATGCTACTATAGGGATACCTCAGATATACTTTAAATTATATAAACAGGTAATCATTTATAACTACTAGCTCATTATCATTATGAACAAATGTGATGTTCTTTACAATTAAAACTGTGTCTAATCAGACAGAAATGATAGCAGGAGCAGGCAAAGAGCAACCATGGAGCTATATGGAGAACCCAGGGAGAGACCTGAAATTATTGACACGTGGCAGAAAACCTGAATTTTGTTGTAACCACAACTGCCATTAAATTTGTCCCAATAGCAACACTCCCACTCCTGTATTTTAAGCCTTCTGTGCTGGTACTCTGTTCTAAACTTAGAAGGCTTGGATGACTCTTAACTAACAAGTGTTTAGAATGCTGACAGCACTCTGTAGATCATTTTTAATGTGTGGGTAAAGCATTTTTCCCTTCAAAAATTTACTTGAAGAAATCCTTTCATGCTTATTTCCAAATACATATACAAATTTAGGAACAGTGAGAAAAGTTCTCTGAAGTTATTTTGATTTGTGTTGTTTCCCCTTTGGAATCTAGGGATAGAAACTGTTATATTAGGTTCCATGTTATTCGTTTATTCCACCAGAACTTTAGAAGTGAGGCTGAGGGATTGGAGTAGTAGTTTGCTCCAGAGATTCTTTAATCCATTCAGGGGCAAGTGAGGCAGGTTGGTCCCTGCTTTTTTATAACTAGAGAAACCTCGTTGGCTAATGTGTCTGATGGAATGTTCTATAGAATACTAGACCCAGAGATGTTCCAGGGAGAAAAGAGTTCTGTAGTCCAATATTTATGGCAAATGCTTCTTATAAAAAGCTCTCCATTGAAGAATCATAATACACATTAGTGCTTTAAATCTCTTGAGAAATCCTTCAGTAAAGAAGTTAATATGTTTCTTTTTTTTTTTTTAATCCACTGTGGTAGACTGCTAGTTTTCTCTCAAGATGTATTCTCACTTTTCCCTTACTTAAAGAGTTATAACCTGGACCATGTCTACACAATATCTTCCCTTAAAATTAGGTTTGGCAATGCAACCGAGTTCTCACCAATGGATTGTAACTGAAGACATATGTACAATTTCTCCATGACTTGCTTAAATGGACATTGCTTGTTCATCTCTTTGTCCTGTGGGCCGAAATGTGGATATAACTGTCAGCCAACTTCAAGCATGAGGAAGAGGACAATACTTTGCCTTCATATTTTAGACTTTTATGAGAGAGAAAATTTTCTGTCCTATTTGAACCAGAGTATAACTTTGTTATAATAGCACGGTTTATACCTTATTATACTCAACATTCCTTAAACTATTTTAACCATAGAAACAACCTTTTTTCTTTTTGTGAAAAATCTATTAACATATTGAAGAAACTGAACTTCTAGAAACACATTAGAGGCAACACTGTATGACGCCAAAGGATTCTTTAATTTTAATTTCTTGGTTAACTAACACTGTGTGCTTTGAGGGATGACTTGCTCCATGATTTTCCTCACCCTTCTCTACCTCCTAGTTGGAACTCCTCTAATCGATGACCCAGAACCCAGAGTCTGTCTACCTAATTGTTCTTCAGGGTCCTCTCCTGGGTCCTCTGGACCTGACCAGGGTATAAGGAATGAAGGACCGTATCAAGGATCACATGAGAAGATTAAGGGGCCTGCAAGAGGTGAACGTCACCTTCCATTACATTGCTTTGCTTATAGTCCTCTCAACTGACAGGAGACTGAATTAATGAGGAAAATAAAGCTAAAAATCTCTCAGCTAGTAAACGATGTCTCTTGAACTTCAACTCAGACCATTATTCTCATTGTTCAGATTCTATTTGAATTCTGCTTGTGACTCAGGAGATAGAAACTTTGAGGAAACGATTCCAATAACCTTTAGAATTTGTGTACTTTTTGTTGTCAGCTCCAGGCCTCCACAATTATGTGAGCCAAAAGAGCAAGACAGAAGTGAAAGAGAAGGATGATCACCGGGTACGTCTCTCTTCACTGTGGCATTTTAAAGCTGGTGATGGGTTTATAATGGATTGAGAGACTAATACAGGAAGGCAGGAAGAGAAACAGAAGGAGTCAGAGTAACTAAAGACAATAAATTGTCAAAAGATTAGTAAGTGGGAGAGGAGGGCAGGATAGCAAATGGAGAAAAATCACAGGCCCCATGGAACCCTGCTGGAGACTATTCTCTTCCAAGAAAATAACCCTCTGAAGGAGAGTGTGGGTTTCCACGATCCACTGAGCAAAGAGAAGTTCTCACACATGCTAAAAGCCTCCCATGACCCTGTTACTGACACCAGATATACTTGAATGCTGGTTAGTGGCTCCTTCATGAGAATAAATATAAGGTGTGCTTTTGTCCTGAAGCAAAAACTCAACTTATAAAACAGTTCAAATCGTCTAGATGAAATAAACATTTTTTTAATAAAAATAAAGTTATAATAGTCTCCTTCAAAGCCTGGTAAAGAGTGCTGATGTGAAATAAGAATTGTTCAATGATATTTCACCATTTTTTTTCTGAACTCCATTGAAAACGATTCAAGGGCACAGTTGTCTAATTTCAACCTTTGTATAATTAACCCAAGATATTTATTAAATGCCCACTGTATATCCAGCTTTTCTATTTAGATCTTAGATGATATATTAATGAAAAAATATGCTATTTATTTTAGTCTATGACAGACCTATTAATGAAAACATAGAAATCCACACATAAAAATAAATAACATTTCCATGATGTATTAATCAAAACAATGTGCCTGGTTTATATCTAAGACATTGATTAATTATTGGAGAAACTTTTTGTGATCCAAGTACTCTTTTATGAATCAGGTTTATGGAGCTTATGTTTTCCTTAAAGGAAGCAGACAATCAACAAAATATATAGTATGTCAGCTAACTACTACAGTGGAAAATAAAAATAGGAGAGGTTAGGCATGGTTTAGGAATGAGGGCTGGGCTCACCAAGGAGGTGACACTGAGCCATATGATAGAGGAATGAGAGTCATGAGGAACTCGTGTAAGAGCATTCCAGGCAGAGAGATTGAAAGGTGGAAACTTCCCGAGAAAGGAGCGTTGCTGCCATGTTTCAGTAACTGCAAAGGGATCAGAATGGTTGGCGTAGAATGAGTGAAGGCAAGGATAATGAGAGAATAAATCAGAGAAGCAAAGGGGTCCAAAATGTTCAGAACATTGTGAGCCTTTGGTCAGGCTTTGGCTTTATTCTGAGGGAGATGGCTAGCCACTGCAAAGTACTAAGAAGAGGAATACATTATATGACTCACAGGTAGGATTACTCCGGTTGCTGTGTTAAGAACAAACTATAGAACAGGCAAAGGGAGTAGTAGAAAAGGAAGCTAGTTAAGAAGATAGTGCAGAAATACTAGAAATGATGCCAGCTTGTGCCAAGATAAAATTGTGAAGTAGTGAGTTAGATTCTGGTCACATTTTGAAAGAGAAGGTAACAGTACTCATAAACTGATCAGATGTAGAGTATGACAGAGAAGAATCAAAGATGACATTATAGTTTTGGCCTAGATTATTGAAAATATGGAATTGCTATTACCTATGATAGTGAATACTACAAGGGATGCTGAAGTTTGTTTTAGACAAGTTAATAGAAAGTGAATTTGTTAAATGCCATTTGGATATAAATCTGGAGTTCAGGGTAGAGGGCCAGGCTAGAGCGATAATTTGGAAGTTGCCAGACTCTTTTCAGGGGCACATCAGCATTTAAAAGTAGGAAACCACAAGGGAAAACTAGCACAAGACACTGAGAAGAAGCATCCATGTGTAAGAGAACTAGAATATAGAATGGTGCCAAGTAAAGGCAAGTGAAGAAAATATTCTTCAATGTTTATTTGGGGTCGAGTGGGTTAGGGAGGGGAGAAGGAGGAGGGGGAGCTAAATATATGGTGATGGAAAGAGAACTCACACTGGGTGGTGAATTTATTATACAACAAGTAGACAATGCACTATAGAATTGTACGCCTGGAACCTATGTAATTCTTGCTGACAGATGTCACCCCAATAAGTCACAATAAAAATAAATTTTAAAAAAAGAAAATATTTCAAGAAGGAAGTAAGCGATGTTTCAAACATTTTTTACAATTATGATTGAAAATACACTACTGTTGGGAATGAGAACTGGTACGGCCACTATGGAAAATAATGGAGAGGCTCCTTTAAAAATTAAGAGTAGAATTACCGTATGACCTAGCAATCCCTATTATGGGTATCTACCAAGAAACCTGAAAACATTTATCTGTAAAAATATATGTACTCTTATGTTCATGGTATCATTATTCACAGTGGCCAATACATGGAAACAACTGAAGTGTCCTTTGATAGATGATTGAATAAAGATGAGGTACATAATATGCAATGGAGTATTACTCAGGTGTGACAAAAGATGAAATTCTGACATGTGTGACAACATGGATGGATCTTGAGATTATCCTTTTTAAGGCCAATAAGTCAGACAGAAAAAAAGTCAAGAACTGTATGATTTCACTCATATGTGTGATATAAAACTTAAAGCAACTAACAAGCAAGACAAACAAATAAAAACCCATAGACCCACAGAACAGTTTAGTGGTTACCAGAGGGTAAGGGAGGAGGGTGGGTGGTAGAAGATGCTAAAGGGGGTAAAATACAGGGTGACAGAAGAATGACTTTGGGTAGTGAACACATAATGCAACATACAGATGATGTTTTATAGAATTGCACACTTGAAACCTATGTAATTTTATTAACCAGTGTCACCCAAAAATAATAATATAAAATAAAATAGAAAAAGAAGATACACCATTGAATTAAGCATGAAGAAATTGGCTCTGGCACATGACAAACCATCCCCAAGTAAGTGTTGAGTTAGTTCATTGTTTTCTGTTTCTGCTGATCCTGGTCAGAGTTGGCTGATGTTAGCTGGATTTGCTTATTCACCTGCGTCAGCTGCCAGGTCAGCTTGGGGCTAATCGGTTTTGGAAGTTTGTAGCTGGGGAACCTGTGTCTATTCCATGTGGTCTTATGACCTCCACCAGGTAGACCCAGGTGTGTTTATAAGGTGGTCTGAGAGAGTTCCAAGAAAGTAAGCGGAAGCATGAAGTAAAGCTGAGGCCCAGATTTAAAACTAGAACAACCTCACTTGTACTGCATTTTATGGCCGATATATGGGGTCAACCCAGGCAAAAGATGGAAAAGTAGTCTCCCCCTCTCAATGGTAGTCACATTGCAAAACACATGAATATTGGGATGAGAAAAGGGTTGTGACAGTGTTTACAATTTACCACAGTGACTTTGACAAGATCATATTAAAAATGAAGAATGCAAATGTATTTTATAACTTTAAAAGGTATCACTTATTAATACTGAACTCTTTGCTTTATGATTGATTAGTCAAAACTGAGTTATATCCTGGAAATTAATACATAAATAAAAATTTTAGGTAATTGCTTATTTGATAAGGTAAATTGATTTTACATCACATAACCTTATGGTCCTCAAACAGGAATATTGTATCCATAGGAGCATGTGGTAGTGTGCCTAGAGGTAAATAAAATCCCAGGATCAGTTAGACATATCTTCCTAAAGGGTAAAAATTTACCCTCAAAATAATGGGGAAAATAATATTTTAAGTAAAATATTTAAGTGTTATATGAGTTATTGTAAAATTCCCATGATTTTAAAGATAAAGTGAGGTTTCAATGATATTTTATGTTCACGGCATCTCAGGCTCTAATTTTATGATTTCAACATTTTTGGCCATTGAGAATGTTCTGCTGAAAAGTTTGAAAAGAAATATCATAACTTATGTGCCTTGAGAGTTTACAATAGTACGCTATATTTTTGCAGAAAACTTAGGAGGTGAAATAGCTGCATTCATATGTAAATAATTTGATCTGCCAAGTCACTTTACTTATTTGTGAAATTTTAATAATTTAAAATAATCCAAATACATCTTAGTTATATTGTAGAAATAGTAGTAAGGTAAAATTTAGAGAACGAGGTTTGTTCTTCTGACTTGCTTATTAATGAACTCTGGACAAGTTACTAAACAGTGGCTTAAGTATCTTCATTTATTCAATGAAGGCATTAATATTGAAATAATCTATGTAATATAACCTTAACAAGGAAAAAAATTAAATACTACATAAAGGATCTAAAGAAAGTGTGACTGATAATCATATTTTTATTAAATAGATTCATCAGGATTATGGCTTCTGATTAATATGTATTCTGTAGAAAAATATATTACCTAGATATTTGTATTTTAGATACTACCATTTGTTCTGGATGACATGGATTTTTTTAAAAATAAAATTTATATCATATTAGGAAGACAACATTTCAGACCAGTTTCTAGAATCCATTGAGGGCTGGAGTTTTCAGCACCACGGACAGCGTCACTGTCACAGCAGCTAATGAAAGGCTTTGGAATATCAGAAGAATAGGGAGAATTTTAGTCATATACGGGTACTCAAATAATATTGTAAAAAAGTGAAAAAAAGACTCTGTATTTTTATTTCAAAATTTAAAAATGAACCAGAGCTTCACAACTGACCATATAAAAGTTAATTAAATATATTATTGGGTACATAACATGCTCAATATAACTGCGTTTATTTACCAAATACATTCTCATTATAATTCAGTTTTTCTTTTACTCCCCTAATAAGATATAACAACACACTATAGTAAACTATAATTGTCAAATTTCCTGTAGTGTATAACTTGATACCTGTATACTTTGAAATATCTTTAAAAGCTTGGGTTGACTAAAGATTTTCTAGTTTGTCCTTTAGTAATTTCATTGTCCTGCATTAGCTTTAACCCTTCAACACTCCCCCAAAATGAAAACCATAACAACACATAATGCAGAATTTCTCTAGAAACAAAAACTTATACAACTTCTCCCCAAAGAGTTACCCAATAATGACAAATATGACATTTACAATTACTCTATAGAAGATGTGTATTACTTTTTCAAGTGGTAAATAAAGTTAAATAAGTCTTAAGATAAGCATGAAGTTTTTAATGATGTATGAAAAGCTTCCATTTAAATATTAATATAAGGTAAATAAATTTAACTAGATCCTAAAAGTAGAATTGCAAATTTCAAAAAATCATACTCTGATGCTTTTTAAATGTTTAATTTACTCTAATGCTTCTTAAATGTTCAATTTACAATGAATTAAAGT
The DNA here is from genome assembly GCA_004026885.1 of Lyroderma lyra. Lineage (NCBI taxonomy): Eukaryota > Metazoa > Chordata > Mammalia > Chiroptera > Megadermatidae > Lyroderma > Lyroderma lyra. Next base: position 129,244 of record PVJL010003988.1, read on the forward strand.
AATTGATTTCTGATACAGTGGAATTATGGGCTATATACCACTTAATCAAAACTTGCTAAATATGGTATTGCCAGAGGATCTTGAATGAATATGGTTCCTCTTTTGACCAGGAGATGGAGCTGTCACGTAAGATGCTAGCTTATAGTCACTTATTTATTTATTTTAAATTTAGCATGCTGCTTTCTAACAGACAGTGGATACCATCGAGTGAGTGTCAGAACAGAAAGCTAAGGCAGAAGCAGAGAGGATGCTGTGATTGTCCTTTCTTTGTTTTTTTATTTTTCAGTGAAGCTAGAACACATGTGAGATTTTACTTTCTGCTCCGGTTGAAATTCTGAAGAACTGCATTGGAGACTATTATATTCAACATATACATGGATTCTGTGCTATGATTTACAATTCCCTTTATTTCAGGTAAGCCACTATGATTCTATTTTTGACCCATCAAAGAATTGTTATCTATGTTAATGAAAACATTTAAAATAAGACCTGCACTTTGTAAGCTTAGATTTAGATCTAAGAGATGCAAACGCTCTAAATTTAGATGTTCTGCATTTTAAAATCTTCCTACACTGAAATAAGCTCCAACTCTGGCATGCTGTATTTTAATATTTCTTTGGCTTTCTGTCAATCTGTGGCTATACTTGCGTGCCTTTTGAAGGTTAGGCTTTCAAAGTGAAGGATGGGTCTTCCTCTCACAAAGGAAATACTGCTCCTTTAAAGCGGTGAACAAATTGTAGAGATGTAATGAAGCAGATTAATATGGCAGTGGTTTTGCCAAAGCCTGGGGCTGAGCCTTCTGAGAGCAGCCTCCCAGGCATGCAACATCCTGAGCCAAAGGCCTCTGAACCATCCCTGCCAGTCATGATGGTATGGATTACTTATGCTTTCTTTTCTTTTTAGGAAAATATGTAAGTCATTTCTTCCACACAAATGAAAGATTTATGTAATGTGTTAAATAGACTTGGAATGATAACACAGACCTCCCCCTCCCCCAATACAGATGTAAAAGAGTAAACTGAAAGCAAATACATTGCTGAGAAAATGGATTTTTCTTAGATCTTGGTGGAATTGTAATGACTGGACTGTGGCCATTAACAGTAGTCAATATTTTATAAAGTGCTCACAATTTTAATTATTTTTGGTCATATGACATTAGCTAAAGAGTGGAATGACTCAGGAGCTAGAAATTGCAGGCAATAGCTTTGCTTTTCTCTCCTATTTTTCATGATTTTCTCTAAATCCTCTTTTTATTATTATTGCCAAATTAGTAGCAAGAAGGCAATATAGAAATACTGTGTTTTTAAAGGTCTTGATTGTTATTTAGATCAATTTAAAATGAAAATTTAAATTATTTAAAAATGATTATATAAGATTTTTTTAAAATGCCTCCTTCCACCTCTTTGGAAAGAAGGGTGTGTGTGTGTGTGTGTGTGTGTGTGTGTGTGTTGGTGGTGGTGGTGGAGGAGGCAGGTGGTGGGGGTGCATTGGGATGTTGCTATCTTACTCATCATTTTCCTATAAAGGGGTAGCTGTGCTGTGTTGAAGGTTGTGAAAGCTTTAGAGAATGATGTTATAGGATGGTTTGAACCACCAAGGAAAATAAATCTATTCTTTTGACATATGGGATCTATAAAGAGATTTAAGTTCCACATGTGTCTATATATATATGGGCGTTTTTAGAATCACAGATTTTTAGCACTTTTCTATCTCATCATTTAAAGAACAACTGTAGCTGAGAGATTAAGTGACTTTCCCAGAGCCACCTACCAAATTAGAATCAGAGGCAAGGCTAGAACACTGGTTGACAGTTTTTAGTCTGTTTTATAGCAGTAACACAATGTGTTGATACTGTGTGTATATGTGTGTTTGTGGGGGGGGGGGTTAAAGTCTATGAAATAGAGTTCTTTTCCATGTACATGTTACTCAATGACATATGATATGCAGTGTTCAGTTTTTTCTGGCCTCTTGACAAGGCATCTAAGAAAACTAAAACAACAACCATGAAGACTCTCTGTTTCTTAGTATTTCCTTTTTCTCACTTGATGAGGTATGTTATTCTACCCTATGCCCATGAGTGATAGGTGTGGTCACATACTAGCTCACAACTCTGTTCTTCTACTTAATAGAACAGACTCTATATGTAGTCACTTGGCCCTTACAAGTATCATCTCGTACCCCGACCTTACCTCTTTTTTCTTTTCACTTCCTGGGCACATCCTGTACCCTAGTTCTTCAATATTTTGAGAAAGGAAATAAATTAAAATGTATCACTTCTATGGACAATATTTATGGAGTGCCACACACACCTACCAAGAACTGCCACTGTAGAGATTGAGACATAAACAAAGACGTGGAGTTTACCTCATGGAGTTTAACATGGAAATGTACATATACAGATAGTACTATAGCTCAAATTAGGTTAACAAGAAAATGAAAAAAGATGAGAAAGTGAATGGGACAGGTATATGAGCACCTATCTTGTCCCAGATACCGTGTTACGTCTGAGATTCAGAATAAGCCAACAGTCACAATTTCTGTGCATGAGGAGCTAAGAGTCCAGAGAAAATGATTTTAAGAGAATATGATAGTTGAATTATAGCTTTAAGAGTGAGTTGAGTGTAAATAAATAAAAATACAAAGTTCCTCATTCTAGGCAGAAATGGGAGGCAAACAAATACAAGGAAATGGGGAGCTCTAGGACTTTGAACAGGGAAATTACATAGAATAATACAAATATAATCTGATTAAAGCTGAAGAGTAGTATTTTTTTGGTTTGTTTTTGTTTCTTGTGGCAGCAATAATAGGGGTAATTATGAGTAATTTGACTTTTAATGTTATGCTTTTTACATACTAGCACATATTCTCACATAGAGATGTTGTATAGATGAACTTTTTATGTCCAGATATTAGATTAAAAGATAAAGCTGAATATATGGATTCTATGAAGCTTTGGTAAGAATTATATTACACATAAATGAACATATTGGTGAATAAAAATGGAGTGAAGATGACTGGGGTACAACTTTAAGATTAGATGGAGTAAAATGAATCTAGAAAGGATACTAATTAACTGTGGAAACAGTGTGAGAAGTTGGAGGAATAGCAGTGTCATAGGAGGCAAAGTAGGTAAGTTGACTACCAAAATAGGGTTCAGAAACAATAGCAACCCCCTGTAAAGTGGTTGGTTAACAATAGTAGGGCAGGTGCTGATGGATTTCATTATTGAGTCATGGGTGGATTTTAAGAAATTTAGTAGATTTGCAGAGACAAGGTCTCAGACTGGGACTAAATGGCAATTGAGAAAGCTGAAGAGGAATTGTAGATTTGAAGACTTGTACCAGCGAAAGGAAAGAGAGAACCCTTTTTTACCTTGATGGGTAAGGTCCTGTTGTGGTAAATTTGATTTGTTATGATTAGAGACACCTCAGCCCCTTCACAGAGTACAGGTAAGCGTCGCGACCTGCACGGGAAACAGGGACTGGAGGGGAGGTGACGCAGAATAAAGAAAAAACACACAGACACAGACACAGACAGAAAAGCTGGGACCGGGTGGTTCTCTGAGCTCTGATGGAGGCACAGAGACCCGTCTGGCAGCAGCAGGTTTATTTTATAGGGCAAAACAACCAGCAGGGGAGGTTCCAGGTGCAAAAGCTGGAAAGTATGTCTCAACCAAGAGATAAGCATTGCGTTTTCCTCCCAGCTCGTTACAGTCCCAGACGACTACACTTAATCTACATCTTGCCCATTAACCTTGAAGCACAACCTATTCTACGATTTTTTCCTTGAGCGTGAGTCATGAATCGTATTTCAGGTTGCTCCCAGAAACCAAGCAGCCTTGCTATACTTGGGCTTACTGGAAACTTCCCACGCAGGCCACTTCGCTATAGCTTGGTTTTCACCTCACCATGGCCTTCAACTCACACACTTCCTACAGGTAATAAGTGAGTAAGGACAAATCCGTAAATGAAAGAAAAGACAACAATTGAAGTCCTGCGGGAGGTAAGACAGGCATGGCTAAGAATGCTTTTTCTTTGAGGCAGGAAGAAGGGGTAGGCTACGCTGTCAAGGAAAACCGGTGTAACTCACTTTAGGTGCCCTGTTCTTGGAAGTTTAACTCTTGTTGGTAAGATAAACTGTCTCTTCTGTTTAAATCAGTTGGGTCCTCCGAAAAAGCTATTTGTGGCATATGGATTTTCTAGAAAAAATAATTAATCCTCAATAGCAAAACACTTTCCAGCAGAGCACATTTTAGTCACATTAATCCTTGAATTGAAAACTAGTAAGTGTTTCACACTAGGCTTATTGGACATATACTTCAGTTATCTATTTCTTATTCAGAATGACCGGCTTCAAAATAGCTTCTCAAAAAAATAGCTTCTCTTTTAAATTGGCATAGGACTAGACCACACGTACCTATTACATGTGCCTAGTTTGATTATTAAGTTCTGTCTCCCAGCATCTAGATTCATTATTCAAGCTCTGGCCTTTTTCTTTCTAAGTTTCATTGGTACTTTCACAAGGATATGTGTAAAGACTAAAGAAAGATGATTAATTACTCATGTTCCTTAGGCGAACTAACCTCTTTTATGAAGCTTTCTACCAGAAGTTCTGTCTGTCTTACTATGGACAGTTCCAGAATCTTCTTGCATCTTTTCTAGAACTGATCTCTAAGGCACTTTCTTGCACCCACATGCCATGGAATGGCAGTGCGAGGCCTTGAAGAAGGCATAGACGTGAGCAAGAATTCCATTCTTCACACTGATGACTGAGAGATAGCTGCTTTCTCAGTTCAGATGAACCCAGTTCACTTCAGAATTGGTTGGCTAGAAATAGCACTTCCTTGTTTCTATACCTGCTTCTGTTAGGCTGTATGGTGAACCTGACTGGTTAAGCATGAGAGGGGCAAAAGTAGGCATTTAGGTGGCGATAACAATACAGATGATTTTCCATTTCTCAGAGCTGACAACGAACAACATTATAAAGGCTCAATGTCTTCTTCCCTCCTTTTCTTCTCCCCTCTGTGAGTCACCACCAGATAGCCTCATAACTGCCTCACTCAGCTACTAAGCTTTAGAAATAAGATTATTTTCATATAGCTTTGGTTCCCAGTTATTGCAGTACTGAAATAGAATTTAGATTTTATTTGTGTTTGTCTTTATTCTGTTGTTAGGAAATTTGGGGTTATTATTGCCAGCTGTAGAACCCTGAATTGTTAACCATTTCAAAACTTGATGTTTATTTGTCTCCATGTTTTCTTGACCAGCATTGTGGACACTGTGGGGGAGTGCAGATGGGATAGCTGGTAATCTGAAATGGAAACAGTAACTTAAGTTTAGTTTCATTAGCAGCTGTTGTGTACTCACAGGAAGGTCATGGACAGTACTTGGTACTAGAGATTCTGAAGTGCATGCTAACCATGCAGCAAACCTAGGTCACCACCTCTCTCATCTCAGAGCCCTTTTAAAGTGATTACATTCTATGTTTGATTTTGTTGTTGATTCCCTCTAAAAAATATTTATTTTCTAATTTTGTAATAGGTTATAGAAAACACAAATCAGGCCTTAGAATAATATTTTTTTCAGATTTCTGCTCTTAGCAATCATGCTAGAAGGTATACATTAAGATCTTCTAAAATTTCTATTGAAAAATTTTCTAACAAATGTCACACCTTTAACATCAATTCCAAACCACTTTCAGTTGCTGCCAATAGAAAAAAAATTTCCACTGCTTTTCCTGATTTGATCACTTTTTGCTTTATAAATTATTAACAGGCTGACCAGATGTATCATTTCAAATGGGACAGAAAGCAATGATGGTAATGTCCTGTTTCAAATAGTACGTACGGTCAGCCTACTGACACTTTGAATCAAACCCAATGAGAATAGGCTGACCATATGTACTGTTTGAAATGGGACAATATTATTGTTTTCTGTCCCATTTCAAATGGTACATCTGGGCAGCCTAAAAATTAATGCATTTTATTCAGGGTGCTTTAAATACTGAAGATAATTACAAACAAGTTTATTTCAAAAGGAGACCAATTTTTTTAAAAAATTAAGAGATTTTAATAAATATGTTGCATTTTTAAATACTATTGATTTGTATTTTGCCAATAGCTACTTCACACATTTATTATCTTTAGAGTACAAATTTAATATGATCTGTAATTTTGTTTAAATAAATATAATAAAAGTAAAATTTTTGAAGAAAATGATTTGCTTATGTCAGTAAAAGATCCTGCTTTAAGATTCAAAAAAGAAGAAGAATAGTAATGCCTGTGAAAGCAAATAAGATCTTTAATCATCAAAATGTAATTGATTTTAAGGAGCATTAGAATCTTATATTCAATTTGTTGATGACAAATGCCACTGGTAATATAGCAATGCCTGTTGAAATATTATTTCTATGTGGGAAAAGATGACCTGCATGAAGAACACAAAATGAAAATATATTAAATCTCAAAAGTGAAAGCTACTGGCTTGTCTCCCTATAATATCATATGTTAGTGTCATCTCCCCCTTACTGCATTTGGGTTTAGAGGAATCAGAGATGAGGGGAAGCAGAGTGGAGGTAGACTTTGCAAATTTTTCCTGATAATATTCCATTAAACTTCCAAATCAAAGTTTTCATTGGGAAGAAAATATAATTACTAACTGCATTAATAGTAAAAAACAAAACAAAACAAAACAAAAAAACCACTTTTCTATCATGTAAGAATCTTTTGTTTTTTATGAAATTTTCTGGAGAAATGGTTTAAGAATCACATTTATTTAAATATTTTTTATCTATTTGAATGTGTTAAAAGATTTTTAAGGGTAAAAGAAGTCATAATTTTGATTAATTTTTTGTTTCTAGTTGCTAAAAAATAATTTTGTACTGGAATAAAATTATCTTAAGAACAATCATGCTCAAGAAGTGCTTCAAATTGTTTGAATTGTTATTATAGTTTAGAATAATTAAGTCTTGTATTGGTATCTAAAATCAGTTGAGTTATAATATATTTTCAACATGAACATGACTTGTTGGTATTAAGAAATAGGTATGCAATTATGTGATTGCAAAATTATGCCCTGCTACATCTTGTGGTGGGTGATATGCATGGGACAACAAAGTCCTTATTAGGCTCATGTGAAAGACAGTGCTTTGGTTGGAGTAGCATGAAAAAAGAGAGTTTATAAGATTATAATAAGAGAAGACTGACACTATCTCCCTTATCTGAATAACTGATGTCAAAAGGTAGAAATATCTAAGACCTGAAGCAAGCCAGTCAGAAAGCCACTGTGATAATCTCTCTATCAGCCCAGCATTACTGGTGAGGATGTTTTTCTTCTTTTCTGTGTCTACGCTGGACTGAGCAACTATGGTGGCCCAGAAATTGTTAGGCAGGTAAACTGTACCAGAGAAGTGCTTAGACTAACACTCGCTGTTTCCTGCATCAGTGGTCTAGAGAACCTAGTTGTAAAAATGGGGTGACCGTAAATGATCAAAATCACATTGTGGTTTGTTGATAATTACTCTTAGAGCAACGGAGGTAAATCAGGACTGCTCTAGGCAAACTGTGATATATGTTTACCCCTTTTCTAACAGTTGGAAAAGAAGAAAGTTAGAAAAAGATGATGCCATATTTTATATTTGATTAGTATAACCAAATAAATGGTCTATGTTTTAGGTGCCTGGGTATCAGAAAGTTAAAATGTAAAATGATCCATCAAGCTAGATAAATAGGATGAACATAAGAGGCCCAATTACTGGTCCGATAAATCCATCAACTAAAATTTCTAGTAACTCTTACTGAGTCCTCGGTTATATCACCAGGAATGACCTAACTATAAATTTTGCACCCAACTTTTACAGAAGTCAATTTTCTGCAGAAACTGCTGTGTTACTAAGTATGTGTTGTTATTACCCACGTAGACTCACAAGGAGCAGAGTATGGGAAATCCTTTTTCGCTTGATAAATACTGTGCCCAGGCTTTCAGGAAAGGACCTATATTGATGGTTTCTGGCACTAGTCCTATATCCTCAGAGCTGTAAGTTCCAGTGTCTCCAGAAATTTTAAGGTTAAGTGAGACCTACTAAGATAAAAGAAATAATTTACACAAAACCTATGAGAATTTTTAGTTTTAGAAACTTGGTGGACTAGTGAACATGGAACTTATTTACCAACATCTAGAAACTCTAGATACAACAAATAAAAATGCTTCTTATATACATAGTTATGTTCATATTAAATAAAGGGAAGCCTACAGTATTCAGAAATAAAGAGATAACTAAAATCTTGAATGGTAACCATAAAAGCTGATGCAGGGCTCTGGGGAATAGAAGGTATATCATATTTAGAATAAGGTCTGATTTCCCAGATGGATTAATTATAAAGTCTGTGGAAATATAAAAATGAGCTGTTGAACTTTGTAATATGGGGAATTGAAACTGACAACCCCTGAGTAAAGTTTAGAGCCTCAACTGATTATACATCAAGTTGACAATGCACTGTAGAATTGTATGACTGAAACCTATGTAATCCTTGCTAACAGATGTCACCCCAATAAAAAAAAAAGTTTAGAGCCTCAAAGACTTGTCTTCTCACTGAAATAAGAATTAGAAAATGTAATCTGCTGATTCAAAAATTCAAGATATTTGTCTCTATCCTGTCTTTTAGGGGGAAAAAATACATTAGAATGAATTAAAATCCTAGCACTGCGTCAGGTGAAATAGAACATTGGATATATACAATCTGAAAAGGAATTCCAGAGTGTCAGGCCAATATCTTTGAATACTTGGCAGAAAGAATTATAAAATAATGGAAGGTCATTTTCTTAAACCTTAGATTTTAAAAGATAAAAAAAAATAAAACTTAAGGCAAGCTCACAATAAAAAAATTACAAGCTATATGAGAAATAAGTCACCATAAGGGATGTTTAGTAGACATAACAAAAAATATGCAGAACCTCAAATAATAAAATAATCCTAAATAAACATGTGTAAGGATGTTTAAAATGATAAAAGTGTTAAAGAATAAAAATAAAGCACTATGAAATAAGAATAGGCAGATATTGAAAAAAGAAACCCAGTAAATGAAAATGATAAGAATTAGCATTTGAACTGTATGGGTTTAACAGACTCGATACAGCTGAAATAAGAATGAAAAGTTTGTAGATAGAAATGAGGATTTACCCAGAATGCATCAATGGCATTCATGGTTTCAAAAAGCATGATAAGTAGAATTAGAAATTTTAACAACACCAAAGAGATATCTCTTCCTAGAATAACTGAGATAATGGGGAAATTTGATATTTGAAAATATAATAGCAGAGAGAATTCCAGTACTGATGAAAGACAAGTTCTTTTGGATAAGAGAAACATAAAATAAATGATGAGATTTTTGTCTTCAAACCCAGACAAAATTCTTTAACTATTTGATTACTCAGTATGAAAAAATGCATAAAGTTAGAGATGTTGCTTGGCTCCGGTAAAAGAAGCTAATGGTTAGAGGCAAGAATGTGCACACCCAGTTGAGCTGGGCAAGAGAGAGCAATAGAAGAGCAACAGTCCAGGGGCCAGCAATGGAAAGAAGCCCATATGGATCAAATGGGCGATTCTGGAACAAATTACTTAAAACTACTCATGTGATTTTATTGCTGACCCAAGCCTAACTAAAACACTCGAAGCAACAAAATGCAACTGGTCATAATTTTGGAAATGTGTTTCTTACTTGACTTGATATATTTGGTTCTTGCTTTAACAAATTCATCATGACTTCTGTCATATTAGGTCAGATTCTTATAAAAAGAGGTAAAATATGATACAGTGGAAGACTTTGTACCCTATACTCATCCCATTCCCATCATACCCTTCTCAGTTAGCAGCTATTTTGTATTTGATGCACATCTTTACATTTAAATTTTTACATTATACTTCATACAATTTGCACAGACATTTAATATGGAGTATTGTTTAATGTGTTTTAAATTTTTTATATACATGGTATTATACTGTAAGTATCTTTTTATATTTTTCTTTTTATCCTCATCATGATGTTTTTGAGACTTGAACATTTTGATATATGAACAAATAGCTCAATCACTTCAACTGATGTATAGTTTTCCATTATAGAAATGTATCACAAATCATGTACAATCTCATAATGAAGGATATTGGGGTTATAGTTTTCTTAACCATTATAAACAATGCTGCTATAAACATCTTTATGTATTTTTCTTTATCTGTCCATGAGTTTGTGGAGGTAGCTCAATGGATTTCAAATATACCCTGTTTAACAGTTTTATCCCTTTGACTGTAGTCCATAGTTAGTAAACAGTCCAAATTTCCAACACCAACATTATTATAGTTCTAATCTACTTTCTTTTGTAGAAGGTAAACCCATTATATTGGAGTTCCCTGGTGGTGTAGTGGCTAGGCTTTGGCACTGTCAACGCTGCGGCCTGGATTCGATTCCCAGACAGGGAACTACCCACATAAAAAATAAAAAAATAAAATAAGCCCATTATAGTATTTTGGAATGAAGTGAATGGAAACATTCTGTGTTCATGCGAAATAAAACTTTCAATTCAGTGTTATTCTTTCATTACTTAGTACAATAATTATTTAACAAGTAGATATAGAGTTTCCATATACCCCACTCCATTTTTCCATTAATAACATCTTCATTAGTATGCCACATTTGTTACAATTAATATCGATACACTCTTATTAACTACAGCCATGCTTAATTATGACTGTTTTAGTTTTTAATTAACACTCATTTTTTTTTTTGTCTGTTCAGAATCTCGTCCAGGATAAATTACCTTTACTTATCATTGACTCCTTAGACTCCTCTTGACTATAACATTTTCTTTGTTTTTGATGGCTTTGACAGTTTTGATAAGTACTGTTAAGGTTTTGTAGAATGCCCTGCATTGTTTTTCTCATAATTAGATTGGGATCATAGTTTTTTGAGAGGACAGTCACAGAGATAGGGAGCCATTTTCATCACGTACTTTCAATGTGATTTATCAGTTGATGTTAATTCTGATAACTTTGTTCAGGAAATGTTTGTTTTCTCCACTATAAAATTACTGCTTTCTCTTTTCCATACTGTACTTTTTGAAAGAAAGTCATTATGCACACAAATAAGGAATAAAGAGTTATGCTTCCCTGCTTGAAGACAGCATATCTATATAAATTATTTGGAATGTTATGCATAGGACATCTTTCTCTGATTTGTTTATTCAATTATTTACTTATGTCAATATGGACTCATGGATATTTATTTTATACTTTTGGTTATAATCTAATATAACTTTATTTAGTGACTCATGTTTTTCCAGCTTTAGCCAGTGGGTATCTTTTAGTTGGTTTCTGTATTTCTTTGACACATCATTGTTAATGTGGATTTTTTATTTTCTGAGTACTTCTTTATGTTCTAGCACTACAAGATGTTCCAGTTTCATCTTGTATATTTCCTGCCCTAGTCTTAGAATCAGCCATTTCTGTAAAGAAATCTGTTCGTCTTTTTACCGGAGAATGATAATTGGAAACCAAGATCTGGCACTGGATAGATTTAACCTTCTATACACAGAATAAAGCTAAAATTAAAAAAAAAACACACACAAAACAAAACAAATGTTTTATAATAGAATTACGGAAATGGCTTCAAAGTTGGCAGAGAGTTTGGTAATTCTTCTCATCTCTTTGGTAAATGCAATTTCCTGTGTCTGTATGTCCCCAGTGAATTGCCTGCTCTCTGCTAAGCATGTTTTAGAGAGCTGAGGTTCACTGGAGATCTACAGAATATTACTGCTGTCATCAAGTTTGCATTCCAGTTGATAAAGATAATAAATTACAAAACAAGTAAATGAACAAGTAATTTCTGAGTGTAATAAATATAATGAACAACAGAAAACAGAACAATATTTAAAAAGGACATGACCGCATGAGCAGTGGGCAATTAGCTTTGACTGGTTAAGGAAGAAAGATGTCACTGATGAGGTAAAATTTGAGTTGAAATAAATTTTCAACCATGAGGTCAGCGTTGTTCAAAGAGAAGGAATTGTGAATGCATATACCCTAAGGAGAGAGAAGCTAAATCTTATAGGAGTTCATAAATTATTATAAAGATTTCATTTTTATTCAGATTGCAACTGAAAGCCATCCGTGAGATTTAAGTAGGGACTTAACATGTGATTTGTGTTTTTAGATCATCATTCTGACTCTATGTGGAGAATAGGTTATAAGGAAGCAGAAATATATTATAATTAGTGAAATCTTCCATGAGGCAGTTTAGTAATCCGGGTGAGAAACAATGCTTGTTTAGACTAGCTGATAGCAGTAGTGATGGAGATATGTAAGCAAAGTTCAAGGGATGTTGTGAATAA